>LZPO01076496.1:32540-50402 GCA_001675575.1 Neotoma lepida
TTTTTTCTTTATAATTTCTCTCTTGTTTAATTTTAAAATTTCTAGTATATAAACATGTTTATTCCTGGGGGCTCCCATGCTAAGAATTTTCCACTTCAATGTACTAACCTTACTAAATATGAATATTGTTAAGATAGTAGGAATTCTAAAATTGATCCCACAAGCAGAGCTGAGGAGTGGACAACGTCAATTGTGGAGTCAGGCTTGCCTGAGGTCAGGTCCTTTCTCTACCATTTACAAGTTTGGTGGTCACAAGTGAAATATTTAAATTTTTAATCTATACCCACACATATTATGCTGATTTAACTTATTTGTCTAGCAGGGTTACTAGATGGTACAAAAGTCTATAGCCGGTGCCATATGATTACAATGATTACTACTGAAAATTTAAAAATGTCTGAGATTGTATTTATAATTCTGGTCAAAACTAGGCACACAGTTTACAAAATACCCAAGTTAATTATTGNAAATAATCAGCCTTGATTTACAGGACAGCAGTAATTCAAGCACTTGAGCTAGGTCAGCCAACTATATATTTGGACATGGTTTTAAGAAATTTCTCATTGTTTTCTTTCAGAAATTCTTACNCNTAAACTGTAAGCCTAAATTGTAGCTTGTTGCTAGGACTACTCCATTAAACAATGAGCTATTTTTCTTCCATCTTAGTATTTAGAAAGAATAGGAAGTAGGAAAAAGCAGGTGTGACAACACACGCAGCTTGAAAAAGGAAATGGTTTGTCCGTTTTTCAGTGAAGACTTACACTTCCATAGTCACACCTGTCTTGAAATTCCTACAGAGAACTTCCTGCTTTTAAAGTCTACTGTGATACNTGTATCAGGGCCATAGTCCATGGTACACAGCCTAAGTGTTGTATAGCTTTCAGGGGCCAAATAACATAGTACACACCCAAAGTGCAGCACACCCCTTATAATCATACACNGCAGCCCTGTCCAAGAAGCTGGCACGCTTTTGTGATGAACACTTGCTACCATTCAACAGGTTATTGGTCATCTATTATACATAAGACACCATTCTATGCTCTGGGGCACCGCAGTGATCTTAGCAGACACAATCCCCATCCTAATGCATCTTTGGTTTTCACAGAATAGAGGAAGTAGGTGGATGACATACCAATAAACAAGAAGATGTGTGGCCCCTCTGCTGCTGGCCTTAGGGGGCACAGAAAGCCTAGGGAGTGGGTAGTAGGGTCCTAGACATGGTGGAATTGGTAGAGAGCTTCACTAATAAACTGACATGCTTTAGAGAAGCCGCTGAAGGACATAGAAGGACAAACTGTCACAGAATTGAGGCGGGAGAGCTCTAAGCAGAGCAAAGGGCACACAACAGCCCAGAAGCAAAACCTGCTGGGCATCCTGAAGGAGACTAGGTGGCCGGAGCAGCAGACAGCAGTCAGAGGAAGCCAGGTGGCTGGCATAGGATGCAGACACATCTCACTGGACCAGCCAGTTATCTTCCACAAGGTGAAAAGCCACTCAAAGGCCCTGAATGGGGAGAAGTGACATCCGACTGGGGTGGCAGAAAAATCACACCGTCTTCCTCGGAACTAGCACTTCCACGCACATGTTTGTGTGGTGTATGTGCATGTTTGTGTGTATGTGCTAAAGGGATGCAAGTGTGTGTGTGTGTGTGTGTGTGTGTGTGTGTGTGTGTGTGTGTGTGTGTAGCTTGCTATTTCAGCGAGGCTGCCTGATGTGTGAGTCCCAGGGACTCACCTGCCTCTGTCTCTCAAATGCTGGGGTTACAGAACCACATGGCCACACATGGGCTCGGTTTTTCACNTGGGTGCTGGAGATCTGAACTTACCACTGTACAGACAGCCATCTCCCCAGCCCATCAGCTAACTTTTATTTGGAAAGGTAATAGCTAAGTTTCTAAAATTTGTCTAAACAATTTTCCCAAGTACTCGGAGAATATTTTCAGCCAAAATTAGCAGGACGATTTTAAAAGTAGGTTTCCCGTTNAAAAAGCTGAGTTCAACTGTTTAAGAAAACTGAAACCCCTAGTCTCAATAAACAATTAAGTTAATTCACGTATTTCTTTCAGATGTTCCCATTTGTAAAATAGCCCAGATTAATTCCTGACAGTTAACAAGAAAAAGAATCTCAACAGAAAATTCCCAAACATGGCAACCAGGAGGGAAAGCATCTCACGGATAACAGAGACGGGTTAATTTGGTCAAGGTCAAAGCTCTGGCAGTAGATGAATTCTCTGCTTGTAAAACAGTTTTGTCTATCTTGGCTTCTCTGGAGTCACCCTAACTTGTGGTACAGTGTTCCAGAGTGCAAGCTGTCCTTCTGGACATCACTGATGTGATGTCGGCTCACAACTGAACTGGAACCTTCAGAATAAAATCACAGCTGCCCCATACTCTCTTCCCACCAGCTGCAGCCAGGGAACAGTGGTACAACGCACAAGCACTGCTAAGAGAACCATGATGTGTTTTTCCTGTCTCTTATACACATCTACTCTTCCCACCAGCTGCAGCCAGGGAACAGTGGTACAACGCACAAGCACTGCTAAGAGAACCATGATGTGTTTTTCCAAAACAGCTCTTATTAAAGCGTTTTTATACGTACTGCTTTCCTTCCAAACACCTCAGCAAACTATTTTTCAACACCTACAAATTTGTTTTAGCATATACTTACAGAAAGTTTAACNATATGTACAAACATAACAATAAGAAAAAAAAAGTGTGGGGTCTTGTTATTGACACGCCAGCAGAGATTCCTCTCACACTTACAAATACCTCCATAGTGTTTACAAAATATCTTTTAGCAAATGACGTCAAAATCNCAAATCTTATTATTATTATTTTTTAGTGTCATGACTAATTGGTAGGACTGAGGTGCTTACAGCCTTCCTTTAAGCCCATCATCAAAATCAGTGGCAGTACTGGGACACTTGTGGAAGGGAAAGACAATAGCATTGCCACTTCCTGACATGTTCAGCCCTGGGTAGGGATGTAGATATGGGAGTCGGGCAGAACTCACAGTAACCTTGTGGAGTAAGAGNGCCATCAACTCTGAACAAGAGGAAGCTGGAGTCAAGGGATAAAATAACTTTTCTCTAAAGAAGTAGGGAGCCCGAGTCCAGGGACAGTCACTNAAAGCTTTTGTTTATGGTCTCTGTTACTGGTGGCTTCACGAACAGTGCTATCCTGTTTAATATACAGCCTGGATATTCTTCATCCCAAATGCTTCAGTCTAGAAGTATTTTAGACTTTTCTCCAGATTTTGAACCTTTTTTTTCTTCTAATGTTGACTGTAACTCACCCCATGAAGTCAGATGTAGAATCTTCTATTGGTAGAACTACGTCAGTGATTTTAAAGTTTCTTACTTTGGAGGTCTGTGGTGATATTTTGTTTGGGCTCTAACAAAGAAAGCTTGTCTGGAGATCAGAGGGTGAAGCTAGCCACTAGTTGATCAAAGAGGCCAGGCCGTGGTGGCACACACCTTTAATCCCAGCACTTGGGATCTCATGCCTTTGATCCCAGTACTTGGGAGGCACACACCTTTAATCCTAGCTCTAAGAAGGAGAAAACAGGAAGTAATACGGCTGGGTGGGGAGAGAGGAATATAAGGTAGGTGGAGACAGGAGCTCGGCCACCTTCTCAGTCTGAGGATTCAGCAGCGGAAAGAAGTCTCTCTGGTGGCTAGCTCCTTTACTTCTCTGATCTTTGAGTGTTTACCCCGATACCTGACTCTGGGTTTTTAATAAGACCAATTAGAATTCACACTACAGAGGTTCTGAATAAGGGGTGATCAACCTGTGTTAAATAAAAAAGGTAAGTAGCTTCGGGGGATTAGCCTNGTCCTTTTTTGAGCTACTGTTTTCTGCATGTGTAAGCTGTGTGCCCTGTTGTAGGGACTTTAATCTTAAAAACAATGCTGCACAATGAACATGCCAGTGTTTGAGCAGTTGCGCATACCTCAGGCATTTTCACCAGTATATATTCTCACTAATATAATATATGTAATTATTAGTAAAGCACAGATAACCCGGGGAGGGCANGGTGGAGGGTGAGCAGGTGTTCAGACCAGGGCCCAACTTAATCCCTGTGCCTGCAGGCAACTTTCACATTCTTTACAGTTTGATAACTCAACACATATGACATCACATGCAAATTAAGTCACCTGCAAGTCCACTGCTTTCAAGGGGGACTGAGGACCTCAGGCAGTACACCAGGGCGCTCCCACATTTGAAAGAGGGGCACCAGACACTTCTGAAAATGAATCTGAAAGTCTCTTTTCACTTGAATACTGCTCAACAGCCTCACGGTTTGTTCCTTGAATTTTGCGCTAAACATAATGTCATTTGTGTTCTGGAACTGAGTGTGGCCCTGGTGAACCCATGGTGACGTGGTGAACTGTAAGGATCCGGGCTCTAGCTGTGAGTTTAGCCAGAGGTATTCAAAGGGCACTGAGCCTTGGTAGGTTGAGAGTATTTCCCCTATATTTCTCTAACTTTAAGAAACTTACAAAAATGGTGATATTTAATATTATCTTTTAACTAGAGAAGGCTGGATTAACACAAGTAGTTACAGATGACTTGAGAAGTTAAAGCCTCATCTCTGATGTGTTTCTAGATCCTTTTTCCTCTTCCACTGAGTATTTTTAGCAGTAACATTAAAACAAACTAATATATATGTTGACAACAAGGAAGTGAAAATTCACCAAAAAAAAAAAAACAAAAAAAAAAGAATGTCACAAGGGCAAAAATATTAAGCCATCTAAGTCAAAAATATCAGTACACTTTTNTAAATGATAAAGCCTAAGATGCACTCTTTTCCTCTGTGGACAGCAAGTTGGGGGACCTTGAGTGAATTGCTGGTTATGGGTTCCCTAGCAATACTTCTAGAGCAACAGGTGTCTTATGCATTCGTTAGGATCTCTTCTGAGTGTCCATGTGATATGACAGACTTTATGTGCATGATGTCAGGTCAGTACAGTATGTCTGGGTAGTGTCATTTCTCTTGGATAACCAAGAGATGCTGTCTTATATTGGGCTAAAGCTTTAAATCCCCACTGCTTTTTATAGGGAACACTTCCATTGTGAAGACTGGAAAGGCAAATTCAGACTGCCTTTCTTTTTTTTTTGATGAAAGGAAAAAATAATACAAATACACAAATAGACTGAAGTTATTAGAGTCCAAATCAATTGTG
Organism: Neotoma lepida; assembly: GCA_001675575.1. Taxonomy (NCBI): domain Eukaryota; kingdom Metazoa; phylum Chordata; class Mammalia; order Rodentia; family Cricetidae; genus Neotoma; species Neotoma lepida. The sequence goes on from LZPO01076496.1 coordinate 37,726, forward strand.
ATTGATCTATCCAGCTTTCATTTTAGTCTAGTCTGATGAACCTTTCTGACAAAGGACTAAAATAGTGGTAGCTTATTAGATAGGGTACACATCTCATTTCTCAAATTTTTACTTCTGTTGAGCTAAAAATAGAATCTTCTGCTTTTAGTGTGGACAGGGCTTTCTTTTTAAAGATACATAAATATTAACATTGGTTTGAAGACATACTTACAAGAGTGATAAGTCTGAATTATGTCTCTTAAGACATAATTTTTGTGTGTGTATTCCTATACACATGGTATGTATAGGTGTGTGTGTGTGTATGTGTGTGTGTGTGAGTGCGTGCGTGTGTGTGTGTGTGTGTGTGTGTGTGTGTGCATGTGGAGTCGAGGACAGCCTGGATGTTGTTCCTCAGATGCAATCTGCCTTCAGTTGAAACCGAACTAACATTAACTATAAATATGATAAGCTAGAGGCTCTCACTGGAACCTACTAACTAGACTGTGCTGGCCACAGACATCCTCCTGCCTCCACTTCCCAAGCACTGACTGGGATTAAAAGTGCCTCCACCATGACTGGCTTTTTATTTTATTTTAATTTTTCACATGAATTCCAGGTATAAACTCAGGTCTTCACAAGCACTTTACAAACGGGGCTATTTCCATGCTTTGAGACATAATTTCTGACATATTACTTAATAACCTCAAACACTTGAGAATGGGATCTCACTNCCATGAACTCCTAGCACTGTGGTTTCTCAGGTAGAATGTCAAAGCATGAGAAATATTTTTAAGATTGGTAAGCACGTTGGAGTTTTTCATAGGCAGAAACATTGAGCTGTATGTCTTAACCATCTCTAGTATCACAATGTCACTGTGCCCTTAAGAATACCTCAGCCTATCTGGAATTCAGAGCAGCATAATTTCAGAGTTGCAGTAAACCTCAGAGAGGTCTGAGCTAAACCATCCCACATCTTCCAAATTTTTCATTGAATTCTTCCATTTCTTCAAACCCAAACCCTACCAAACCCAGCACAAGTGGGGTGGGTAGACCAGCTTNCTCAAACATCCCTTGTCAGCTGGAAGCCAGCTCTCTTCTAAGGTTTCCTGGGGAAGTGTTCTGTCTTCCTCCTGTATGGCACACAGCTTTCTTCCTGCATCACAATTATTTGCCGCTGTGCCCTATTTTCCCCCAGACATGAGCTCACTAAGAGGACATCTGAATCACACTGAGTTCTTTGATGACGTTCCTTGCAGACAGTAGGTCTTCAGAGAACCCAGTACTGAGTGTGCACTCAGTTATTTCTGCTAGCCATAAAACACTTTAAGACAGAATGAAAATGCTCTCAAGAAGCATTTTAGGAAGGCTATGGTTGAGAAGGAAAACCACAAGAAGAGAAATTGTTTGAGATGTGAGTCAGAGTGACAGGCACATGAAAGTGACAGGTGTGGCTTCTTCACCTTTATGTAACCCAGAGAAGATCAAATGTTAATAAAACATTTATTCAATTGTCAATAGTCTGACTTTTATCTGAAACCTTGGGTACGTGAATATCATGCCAGATCAGAAATACACAACCGTGTACTTTTAATGTAAACACAGATACGTAAAAAATTCATGTATGCTTGGTATGAATAAATTTGAGTGAAAACAAAAAACAAACAAACAAACAAAAAACAAAACACAAACCTCCCAGTGGCCATCACAAAGAAGACAGAACCAAAGTGAATGGTAAATTCTGCGGAGCTCAGCGCAAAGTGCCCCTTTGCAAGCCCAACTCAGCCTGGAGGTGGCACGTAAAATGATTGTCTTACCTTGAGGGAATCAAAGCAGGCAATTACTCTTCCATTTTCAACCTGGCAACTTTTTGGGGGGTGAGCAAATTTGCATTCTTCGTCGGAGCGAGAGCACGTTCCTCTCTGATACTGTCTGCAGACTTCCAGGGTCAGCCACTTTGTGTCTCTCACTGGGGCAACGTTCAAGGCCATGATGAGAACTACTTTGGATTCTGTCCTTTTCTGTTAAATGATGAAATCAATCCAAGTCTCAGTGATCCCAAAACCACTATTGTGAAATCTCCCACATGTAAGTCTGAAGTAATGAATTCCTTAATGAAACCCAATCCAGGAAACAGGGGAGAGACAACTTATCAGAAGGCAGTCATTCACCGATCAATAGGCCCCACTGGAAAACTGTGAGCCACAAGCAAAGCGTGTTCACTGTCATCTCTGGCTCCCAGGGTTCTAGTCTCTTGATGTTTTGCAGCTAGACCTCTCCGTAATAAAGTGACTTCAATAGGATGGCACTCTTTGGGAAAATATTGGTTCTGATGCCCCCAGCTCTGGAGGATATTGGAAAACACGCCTCTCAGCTGTTTGTATTTGAGCAGAATGGTGTTTTCCTTTCCTTCTTGTCCTTTTTAAAATCTGAAATTAAAGAATTAGCAAAGTCAGATCACTTCATCCACTCATAGGGTCAGGGTAAAGTGTGTTTGACAAAACCAACCAACCAACCAACCAACCAAACAAACAAACAAAAAACCCGCAAGCTGTGAACACAAAAAGAGCTCCCTGAGTACCGTTACCAGCNAAAGTGATGTCACAAGGCACTTCTCAATCATGAACCTGCAGAATACAAGACATCAACTTGCACCCAAGCTCAGAGGAATCAAACACCTGAACTATCTGCTAAGCCCAGATCTAGAATTTGTGAAAGTGTAGATTAGATCTCTGAGCCTTCATGAGTATCATGAGGAAAATGATGGGAGGGAGAAGAGGGGGAGGAGGGAGAAGAGGGGGAAGAGGGGGAGGAGGGAGAAGAGGGGGAAGAGGGGGAGGAGGGAGAAGAGGGGGAAGAGGGGGAGGAGGGAGAAGAGAGGGAGCAAGGGGAGGAGGGGCAGGAGGGGGAAGAAGGAGCAACAGGAAAGCTACAACTGTACAGCAGAATGATCTAGGCAACAGTCCAAGAGTTAGGAGTGACTCAAACAGATGAGTGTGGCAGACACAATAATTAGACCCTTTGAAACAATTCCATCTAATGTGCTTAATCACCAAACAGTGTATTAGAATTGTGGTTCCCAATTAATTTCACATTTAGGTCATTGATTTTATTGTTGGGAATGCTATAAACAACTGTAGGGATGTGTCTCTCCTACGAAATGGAGATGATATTATTTTGGATAAAGCATGGGTTCCCTATTCCATGAGTTCTTTTGAGTTTACAGAGATTTGATGCTGGGGTCAGTGAACGGAGACTCCTGATATTTGCTCTCTGAACTCTGAATCCCTTCTTGCTGTCTTCCCTGCATCCTGTTGTTAGGTAGGGACAATTCTTTGTAGTTATCCGTTTCCTAGGTGCCTTAGTTCATGGTATGTATCAGGATNTCAAGAAGTGCTTGTTGACCAATTNAACTTAGAACNGGATGAATGCAAGTTAACTTGAATCAAGTTCGGCTTAGTTTTGATGGAGACACAACCTAATAGTGTCCTCTCCAGGCTGGTGAGATGGTTCAACAGGTAAAAGCATTTGCTGCCAAGCGTGATCTCTGGGACCCATATTGTGCAAGGAGAGAAGTGACTTCTAAGGGTTGCTCTTTGACCCCCACACACCCTTCATACACAAAGTTTAAAAACTGTAGTAAATTTTTTTTAAAAAGGTTCTCTTGTATTTAGAATGTGAAGATTAAAAAGCATGCCTACAACAATACTGTGAGGTAAAGTACAGATGTCTAAGGTCAGCAGATTTCATTTGCTTTAATTTTTCAAGGATTATGAAATTAATAACATTAAAATTGAACATTAACAAGATAGATAAACATGAATAAAAGACTATAGTCTATAAATTGACTGTTTGCAGAAATTGTTATGTAACATAAGCCACCATATACATCAGCTCAGTCTTCATGTCCTTCTAAAACATTGTAGCTAAGGGCACATCATAAAGATTGGAAATAGATTAGTCATGCTAAACCCTTATGGAGGTGTCTATCAATGGCAGGTCACTCATAAGACATTGTCCTAAAATCAGAATGGGACTTGAAAGTTCCCATGNCCAAACGAGGTCTTGGTCACTTTTAACTTCCCAGCACAACTTCAGAGTGTGATGCGTTTCTCGTGTGTTTGCATGATGCTGGTGTGAACAAGTCCACTTCACTACTTGTCGTGCAGAAGTACAATGTTAACACTCAACGGTAAGGAGTGAGTCTGCTACTGTCTGGTCTTTACTATACCTCCCGTCACTTTGGAATACACTCTTTGTCCTAACTAAAAAGAGTCCATTGTACACAGTATGCCATGTTTCATAGCTGGCAGGCCCAAACATTTATGTTTAACACAGCTCTTGATTGCATCAAAAGGTCACATCAAGTGACTGACCTACATTACATCATCTGGGCCTGCAAGAGTACCTTTGATGATGCTTGTACAATGAGATCTCCCAAGGATGCACATATCGGAATGCATCCCATCACTTAGTGATACTGATGGGATTTCAAAATAGCATGTACTAAATAAGTTCAGAGGACAGTAGTTAAGTGGTTCACAAATGTTCCCAGAAAAAGTGAGTCCCCTAATTGATAAAAATTAGGTAACTCTGGGCAAACCAAGCCAAACAGACTTTCTTGCATTTGGGCTTTTCCATTCTGGAGAGAGCTGCTATGTCTTTTCCAGCAGAGGCCACAATGGTGTCCTTTATTTATCTGCTTATTTAACCTTGATTTAGCAAGACTTCTCCTGGGAGGGTGGGAACTGCTTTTTCAACCCCATAGTTCTCTCACTTGCCTGTGAAAGTACTTATATGAGTTATAAACGTATGTGCGTTTAAGGAAACGGGCAACGGTAAAAGCTGTGACACATAGCTCACTTCAATTAGAAAATATTTGAGGGAGCCAAGCAGGCTCCCACTTGTCTGTTTGGCAGTGTGTGTTTGCAGCAGCCAACATCAAGTAGCTTAGGCTAGGGAGCTTAAGCGGATGAGTTTAATAACCAAATTTACTCTGTGTCAGGTTTCACCAACTGGCCTGGACCTGCAGCTTCATTACCCCACTCCACCTCCAAACCTGGTGGAGAACAAAGGGTCGGGGAAGCAATAGCTAAGAAAATGTTTCTGCCCATCATCAGAGACGAGCATCAGCGATAAAGGGACCTCAGATGGTGTTCTAGACACATTTAGTTCATACTCGGAAAATGTTATGTAAAGTCCTGGACAGGTTACAAGGCAACAAAGATGAGGTGCATGCTGTCCCTGAAGGCAGTAGAGTTCCCCACAGGCTTCACAGGTAGGACAGAAATAGGCAAACCTAGGCATTTCTGCAGAGATGGCAAGAATAAAGACTCAGTGGTCTTTATTCATGAAAGCCACACACAGTGATTCTTTCAGTCCAGAGAAAGGATTCCCACTTTAAGAGGTATGACAAAGCACCCAGGATTTGGGTTTACAAACTATCATAACAAACTGGCCTCTAAAAATATTTATTTTCGTTGGCCAATGAAACAGAACATGTTTATGGAGTATAACCAATGTTTTAAAACAAGTACAAATTATTAAACAAGATTATCTACCATATGTGTAACTTCAAGTACTTTCCTGTTTTTCTGGTGAGAACATTTAACATCTACTGTCAGCTCTTTTCAAGTACTCAGTATCTTGTTTTTAATGATGACTGCTGCGTTACTGAACTTACCACCCCTACCAAACTGAATTTTTAAATCTTTTTTGATCAACTTTTCCCAGTGATCCATTCTATAGTCCCTGGTTTACAACCCTTCTTTTGGCTTCTAGGGGTTCTTTTTTGCAGGGGAGGGGTTAAGATTCCACATATAAATTCTTTTAAGATTCTGTATGTAAATAAATATTTAACATAAACTTGCTTTTAAGAACAGGGTTGGCAAGCTTTTGATGACAGTTACTTTATGTTAAAGAAAGGGGTGTGCACCCAACAGGAACACACTGCTGTTGTAAGTCTGTTAATAAATCTTTGGCATGCATCCATCTACCCAGCATGCTCTCTGTTCCTGTTCTAGAGCTTATGCAGCTAGTCATCAAAGGAACCACCTCCTTGCATTGTCACAAGTGGATACAAGCAGGCAGCTATAGGACTGGGAAAGACACAACAGACTGAATTAGGTTTGGGATAGGCCATCGTAGCTGATGAGCAATGATGACAGGAGAGGACNGCCAAGCGTGATCTCTGGGACCCATATTGTGCAAGGAGAGAAGTGACTTCTAAGGGTTGCTCTTTGACCCCCACACACCCTTCACACACAAAGTTTAAAAACTGTAGTAAATTTTTTTTAAAAAGGTTCTCTTGTATTTAGAATGTGAAGATTAAAAAGCATGCCTACAACAATACTGTGAGGTAAAGTACAGATGTCTAAGGTCAGCAGATTTCATTTGCTTTAATTTTTCAAGGATTATGAAATTAATAACATTAAAATTGAACATTAACAAGATAGATAAACATGAATAAAAGACTATAGTCTATAAATTGACTGTTTGCAGAAATTGTTATGTAACATAAGCCACCATATACATCAGCTCAGTCTTCATGTCCTTCTAAAACATTGTAGCTAAGGGCACATCATAAAGATTGGAAATAGATTAGTCATGCTAAACCCTTATGGAGGTGTCTATCAATGGCAGGTCACTCATAAGACATTGTCCTAAAATCAGAATGGGACTTGAAAGTTCCCATGNCCAAACGAGGTCTTGGTCACTTTTAACTTCCCAGCACAACTTCAGAGTGTGATGCGTTTCTCGTGTGTTTGCATGATGCTGGTGTGAACAAGTCCACTTCACTACTTGTCGTGCAGAAGTACAATGTTAACACTCAACGGTAAGGAGTGAGTCTGCTACTGTCTGGTCTTTACTATACCTCCCGTCACTTTGGAATACACTCTTTGTCCTAACTAAAAAGAGTCCATTGTACACAGTATGCCATGTTTCATAGCTGGCAGGCCCAAACATTTATGTTTAACACAGCTCTTGATTGCATCAAAAGGTCACATCAAGTGACTGACCTACATTACATCATCTGGGCCTGCAAGAGTACCTTTGATGATGCTTGTACAATGAGATCTCCCAAGGATGCACATATCGGAATGCATCCCATCACTTAGTGATACTGATGGGATTTCAAAATAGCATGTACTAAATAAGTTCAGAGGACAGTAGTTAAGTGGTTCACAAATGTTCCCAGAAAAAGTGAGTCCCCTAATTGATAAAAATTAGGTAACTCTGGGCAAACCAAGCCAAACAGACTTTCTTGCATTTGGGCTTTTCCATTCTGGAGAGAGCTGCTATGTCTTTTCCAGCAGAGGCCACAATGGTGTCCTTTATTTATCTGCTTATTTAACCTTGATTTAGCAAGACTTCTCCTGGGAGGGTGGGAACTGCTTTTTCAACCCCATAGTTCTCTCACTTGCCTGTGAAAGTACTTATATGAGTTATAAACGTATGTGCGTTTAAGGAAACGGGCAACGGTAAAAGCTGTGACACATAGCTCACTTCAATTAGAAAATATTTGAGGGAGCCAAGCAGGCTCCCACTTGTCTGTTTGGCAGTGTGTGTTTGCAGCAGCCAACATCAAGTAGCTTAGGCTAGGGAGCTTAAGCGGATGAGTTTAATAACCAAATTTACTCTGTGTCAGGTTTCACCAACTGGCCTGGACCTGCAGCTTCATTACCCCACTCCACCTCCAAACCTGGTGGAGAACAAAGGGTCGGGGAAGCAATAGCTAAGAAAATGTTTCTGCCCATCATCAGAGACGAGCATCAGCGATAAAGGGACCTCAGATGGTGTTCTAGACACATTTAGTTCATACTCGGAAAATGTTATGTAAAGTCCTGGACAGGTTACAAGGCAACAAAGATGAGGTGCATGCTGTCCCTGAAGGCAGTAGAGTTCCCCACAGGCTTCACAGGTAGGACAGAAATAGGCAAACCTAGGCATTTCTGCAGAGATGGCAAGAATAAAGACTCAGTGGTCTTTATTCATGAAAGCCACACACAGTGATTCTTTCAGTCCAGAGAAAGGATTCCCACTTTAAGAGGTATGACAAAGCACCCAGGATTTGGGTTTACAAACTATCATAACAAACTGGCCTCTAAAAATATTTATTTTCGTTGGCCAATGAAACAGAACATGTTTATGGAGTATAACCAATGTTTTAAAACAAGTACAAATTATTAAACAAGATTATCTACCATATGTGTAACTTCAAGTACTTTCCTGTTTTTCTGGTGAGAACATTTAACATCTACTGTCAGCTCTTTTCAAGTACTCAGTATCTTGTTTTTAATGATGACTGCTGCGTTACTGAACTTACCACCCCTACCAAACTGAATTTTTAAATCTTTTTTGATCAACTTTTCCCAGTGATCCATTCTATAGTCCCTGGTTTACAACCCTTCTTTTGGCTTCTAGGGGTTCTTTTTTGCAGGGGAGGGGTTAAGATTCCACATATAAATTCTTTTAAGATTCTGTATGTAAATAAATATTTAACATAAACTTGCTTTTAAGAACAGGGTTGGCAAGCTTTTGATGACAGTTACTTTATGTTAAAGAAAGGGGTGTGCACCCAACAGGAACACACTGCTGTTGTAAGTCTGTTAATAAATCTTTGGCATGCATCCATCTACCCAGCATGCTCTCTGTTCCTGTTCTAGAGCTTATGCAGCTAGTCATCAAAGGAACCACCTCCTTGCATTGTCACAAGTGGATACAAGCAGGCAGCTATAGGACTGGGAAAGACACAACAGACTGAATTAGGTTTGGGATAGGCCATCGTAGCTGATGAGCAATGATGACAGGAGAGGACNGAGGAGACCAAGTTTTAACTTGTTACCAAGGGACCAGGCTGGCATAAGCCCACAGGCAGACTTAATTCAGTACTGGATCTGCTAGGGCTGCATGCTGCTGGAAGAACAGATGTGCACTGGGCTGTGCTGTCCAACACGGGAGCCACCTCCCTGTGGCTACCCGACTATCGTGACTAAGTGACTGCATTTTAAATCTTGATCCTTCCGTTTAAGTTCAATTCAAATTGACCCTCAATTCAGCTACTGGAGAATGTTCAAGTACGATTGGGCCCCTTTCTCACTCTGTAAACTTCATGAAATCTAAATACACATTGCACATGTCCAATGGAAGTTCAGCATGCTGACCGAGATGTGCTTTGTTGTAATAGACACTGAGTTCAAAGACAGCATGAAAAGGAGGATGTGATGATGTCTCGTTGGCACTGCTGAGGATTCATTACATGGNAAATTGACACTTTTACTTCATTGTGTCACCAGGGTTCCTGATCTTCTATTCCTGGTAAGTCAACTTCTCCGAGAGCTACTTTCTTCTGTCTCTCCTACATTTTCATGGTGGCTGCTACAGGACTGGTTACAGGGAAAATACAAAAGAGCACGGTAAACAGTAAGGCATCCCAATGCAAGGGGGTAAAAAGGAGTCCCTCCATAAATACCATTAATGAAATCCACTTTCAAGCCTCTTCCTCCTATCAGGAAGCCATGATTGCATCTGGGTGGGACATCTTCCCCAGCAGTGATTTGGGGAGCAAGACGCTATCTTGTAGAAGATACATGACTTCACAGGTCACTGGGCCCCTTACCTGTAACAGCCCTCAAGCCTTATCATTTATTTTTAAACAAATGTTGTTACTTCTTAACTTACAAGAACTGTAAATACTGATAATACTGTAGATACTGACTTACCCAACTGTCCCCCACCACAGTGGAAACTCTTAGGGAAGTTGCTTTTTGTATATAATACGTTTTTGCTGTTATTTTTGAATCCTTTAAGTTCTGCTCCGCACCTGGTCTGTAGAAAATGCCCTACAAACNTTTGTTGAGTGAACAACAATGAGCATTTGCATTTTAACACACACCTAGTTCAAGGGCACAGGAATAAGGGTCACTTGGTTATGACCCATAGGAACATTCCTGCAGGCACCCTGATTGGTCCTGCTGTGGTCAAGCAGATTGGGGTGGGCAGCTGCCCCAGTGATGAATAACTCAGGCTCAACACCTGCTATCCTGAGCCCAATGATCTTCAAAGTGTAGGAAGGACCTGAACCAGGAGCACTGTAGCCCCTTGAAGCGTATGGAGAAATGCAGATTCCTGGGTCCTCCCAGAGAGCCTTCATTGGAAGCTCAGGGCAGGCCAGCAATCTGTGTTTCATCAGCCCTCTGGAGTGACCAGTGTGCAAGCTTGAGAACTGTCTTGATCAGCACCCTTGCTGCCTTAATCTATGCTGGGTATTGGGATGGTGAAGGAACAAAGATGGCTGCTTGGGGTCACCAGCAGGATGTTTGTGTATCCACAGATTTCCACAGAAGCAGGTACAAGAGGGCAGGAGGAGGATTCCCTGGTGGCTACATGTCTGACCAATCAAAGCAAAGCAAAACTAGATAAGCAGAGACACCCAGGTGATCAGTTCCAAGTGAGTGTTCTAGGAGAATGAGGGTTCAGACCAACATGCTCCCCTCAGGGTGTTTCAAAATATAGGCCTTCTAGGGAAGGTGGGCTTGCTTTGTAAAGAAAGGACCTCCGTCTGGTGACCCTTGGTGACACAGTTGGCAGAGAGAAAGGGCTACTTTGTGAAGCACATGCACACATCCTTTCTCAGCCCAATACCCAGGCTCACTACCTTTAAAGGAAAGACTAGCTCAAAGTTCAAAGATAAAGGGCTTTCTGTAGTATCTCTTGAAATTCGGAAGGCCTTTCCATTCAACTCCACACACCAGTGCCAACTAGTTTTCGGGTTCTTTCCTCACACGGCACTTCCATTTTTCAAAGTTTATTTAAAACTATTCTAGGCCTTATCTTTTCAGAGAGCCATGACTCTGGACTGTATAAAAGAATTTGCTGCTAAGCTTCTTTCACAATTGCTAAATTATGCAGTCAGTAAGTTTGGAATGCCTGGCCCTTCACTGTGGGAGAGGAGGAGGTGGCTTCCTTTGGGTTCCACACCCTCAGACAAGCCCGGGCTGAGGACCCCCCAGGTGTCCCTGCAGAGCCGTCACTTGGTGGGTAATTTGCACATTTCTGAAGGGAAAAACATCAATCATGTCCAATCTTGAGCCCGAGATTGATCAAAATTTAAGACCGCCTTAAGGGAAACTGCTGTGCGCTACAGCACAGCCTTCCTGGCTCATTCCTGGTCACCTGGGCTGCCTTAGCTGTCTGCCAGACAAGGCCTCCTGCGGCACTGATNAAAGGATCCTACAAAACAAACCGGTTTCTGAGTCAGACAGTCAAGGACTCATTAGCCACTGAGTAACTCATAGGATGGGACGCCTTTAATTTTATTTTGCATACATTTAATTACAGTGAAGAGCTCTTGTCTCTTTGACTTCCGATTTCTCATTTTTACAATCTTTGGGTTTCCCCATTCTTAACATTTAAATTCTTAAAATATGTATTTTGTTTCTTGGTTTGAGGCTGGGTCTCTCTATTCACTGTGTAGTACTGGAGAGTCTAGAGCTCAGACTGACTTTCCTGCCTCAGCCAGCCTCCTCCAGATAGCTGGGGGTTACAGGCATGTAATATCATGNTGGGCTTTTTATGGGTGGTGGTGGAGGTGGTAAGTAGGAGTGGTCTTTAAGACAGGCTCTTAATCTACAGCCCCAGCTAGTCTGGCATATACTATATAGCCCAAACTGGCTTTGAACTCTGGCAATTCCCCTGCCTCAGTCCTCTAGGACTGGAATTCTAACCTANGCCATGGCACATGACTTAAATATATTAAAATAAAATAATTTTTCTTTCCTGGGAGTAGCTTGATATGGGAGCATCCTCATTCCCACTAACAGGTTTAAAACAGCTCAGGCTGAGCTCTCTCCTCTGATCAATGAATTAGCCACATCCCTGGCTTATCAGGTGCAGACACAGTGATGAGAGAAGAGTCTGGAGGGACCACCAGCTGAAGCACCAGGGCTGAGAGCCACTTCACTCTGAGGANTNGGGTGTGATACTGTCCAGTAATCACTGCCTTGGGGAAGAGATGTCAAACCAGGCTTCCTCAGATAGCTTAGTGGACCAAGAGGCAGGCTGTAGCGACAGAGACAGTCCAAGAGAAGAAATAAAGAACTCAACTGTCTCTTCACAGAAATCAGAAGGACAGCCATCATGGTTATCACCAAAAAGATTTGTTCTCCAAATTCCTTTAAATTGTTTTCCTTTTCATTTATTAAAAATTATCTATAAAATGATTCTTTGCAAATTAAGGGATGAAAACCAACTTTGCTAGCCTGGCTTCTTGTCTTCCCTCTAGATAACTGTGCAACAGACCAGTCCCTTTGAGCTCGCTGATTGAGGGAACGATACCACATAATCCACAAGTATCTGTGGAAATACAATATAATTAGAAGTGTAACACAAGAGCTCTCTTTATGGTAGCTAGTCTCTGTTCATTTAGACTCCTCAGAGCTATCTGCATGAAGTTTTAGTTTTAAATTCTTAAGCTGTCTTCCCATCACTAATGTCTTTAAGAATGAGGCAGCAGTAGAAGCTGAGGTAAGGTTGTTCAATAGCTTGTTAGGAATGTCACCAGAAAGCATTGGGAGTTTTGAAAAACCTTGCTATTGGGTGTAATTGTGTTAGTAAATATATGCTGCATATCCAGACACACAGTGACAGGTGGAGAGATCCTGTATCACTAACAGCCTTGAAAGCTGCTCCTGCTGCTGCTG
>LZPO01076497.1:0-15301 GCA_001675575.1 Neotoma lepida
GACAACACTGCAGGACCAGATCTGCTGAGGAAGATGGTTCACACCTACAACACTGCAGGACCAGATCTGCTGAGGAAGATGGTTCACACTGACAATACTGCAGGACCAGATCTGCTAAGGAAGATGGTTCACACTGACAATACTGCAGGACCAGATCTGCTGAGGAAGATGGTTCACACTGACAATACTGCAGGACCAGATCTGCTGAGGAAGATGGTTCACACTGACAACACGGCAGGACCAGATCTGCTGAGGACATGGTTCACACTGACAACCCTTAGGGACCAGATCTGCTGAGTAAGATGGTTCACACCTACAACACTGCAGGACCAGATCTGCTGAGGACATGGTTCACACTGACAACACTTCGGGACCAGATCTGCTGAGGAAGATGGTTCACACTGACAACACTTCGGGACCAGATCTGCTGAGGAAGATGGTTCACACTGATAACATTGGAGGACCAGATGTGAAGATTTTCCATATAGAAGCAAGAAATTAACTCAGAATGCATGCAGACTCCTCACAACCACCTAATCTACCGCAATGCTGCTGGAGCACTCACTTGATGTTCTGAGCTCAGCCTTGAACGTGTGCCCTGCTGGAGAACATTTGTGGGTCTGACTCTTTCTTGCCTCAGAATGGACTGTGTAAAGTGGTCGCCCATAATCCAGTGTCATTTGGTTTAAAATGGGATGTCTCACACAAGGAGGCTGGGTGGTTTAGCCATAACTCTGCATTAGGGCTCTCTCAACCCAGACCAGGAGCAGCCTATGTATTCTCTTCTTTAGCTGCTGAGTGTGGTGCTCTCAAACCATGACGCCTGACACAAGTAGTTTATTTTCTTCAGAAAATTCATTTGTATGGATCTCATGCATTTAAATTTTTTGTGTGTCCATATTTGCACATGTACACATATGCACACATGNACATGTGTGTGCTACAGGTGCAGACTTAGTTTGAAGGGCTGCCTCTGGAAGACTTTTCAGCTTCTTTTTCTTGACAATGACTTACAGAGACACATAAATACACATAGGGAAGAAATAATTTATTAAAAGGAGAGTTACAGACAAGCCTGGAGGCATGCTGGGCCTGGCCTGTGGTCTGGCTCCAAGAGAGGAAAGGGTAGGCTTTGACTGAACATATGGGTCATTTAGGTAGTAACTGCCTCTCCTGTGTTCACATAACCTGAGTTTTTTTTTTCCCAGCTTGTTCCCTTGGTTGAAGGAAGCCCAGGTGGAACAGGCTTTCCAGTCTTCCAATGCCTTTTATATGCTAATCTCTGGAAACTCCTTCTCTACCCTGTTCTCCAGTCTCTCGCCTCACATGTATGTTCAAATGTATGCACTTGTTTGCCCATACAGGTGGAGGCCAGAGGTTGACATCGGGTGTCTTCCTCAGTTGCTCTTGGAAAAGTTACCTTATTTATGTATCATTTAAACCTTTTAATTTTGATATCATACATGTATACAATGAAGTACAACCATATCTAGCCTTTATTTCCCCTTCTAGCTTCTTCATATTCCAATATATTCTTCCCAATTTCCTATCTTTGTCTCTTTGTCTGTCTGTCTGTCTCCTTGTCTGCTTTTCTTTCTTAACTCAATAAGTCCACTTAATGCTGCCCATGAGTGCATGGTTGTGGGGTCATCCACTAGAAGATTCTCAATCTTCCTAATGTAACCTTTTAATATAGTTCCTCATGTTGTGGTAAACCCCAACCATAAAATTATTTTTGTTGCTACTTTATCACTAATTTTGCTACTGTTATGAATTATGATGTAGATATCTGTGTTTTTCAATGGTCTTAGGCAAGCCCTGTGAAGTCATCTTACCTTCAAGGGGGTGGTGACTCACAGGTTGAGAACCACTTCACTAGAGCATGGGAAACCTATCAGTGGTCACAACTTCAAACATGAATGATTCTCTCACCACCCCCAGAAACTATCCACTGCCAATAGNTCCTCAGAAAGGGGTGGGGCCTGGGGATAACCTACTTTATCTATGCCAGGAGTTTGGCTGACTTGATCTTGTGCAGGTAATCGTAGGTACTGTGAGTTCATGATTGTGTTATCCATCTCAGTCCAGAAGACAGCATTGTAGAGCACTGCTCTCCATCATCTGGCTGTNGTTACACTCTTTCAGCCTCTGCTTCTGTGGTGTGCACTAAGATTTGCTGGTGGGGTGATGTTAATGTCCCAGCTTGGGCTAAGCGCTCAGCCTCTTATTTTCAGCACTTTGACCAGCTGTGTATCTCTCCATTGATGGCTTCCACTGCACAAAGAAATTTCTCTGGCTAGAGTGCAACTCAGATCTATATATGTCTTAGCTGCTCTTCTATTGCTGTGAGGAGACACCATGACCAGGACAGCTTTGCCTGTGGGCTTCTTACAGTTTCAGAAGGTGACTTCATGACTATCATGGGGGAACATGGCAGCAGGCAGGCAAGCATGNTGCTGGAGCAGTAGCTGAGAGCTTATATCCTAACCTGTAGGCAACATGCAGCAGGCAGGGAAAGAGAGAGTGAGACTGGGCCTGACATGGGCTTTTGGAACCTCAAAGCCACCCTAGGTGACAAACCTCCTCCAACAAGGCCATACGTCCTAATCCTTCCCAAAACAGTCTCACTAAATAATGTCCAGGAATTTAAATATATGAGCCATTTTCATTCAGACAACTACAATGTGTAAAAGCATATATATTTAGAAGGTAATTTGACAGCATGTCAATTTAACAAAATAACAATAGCATGCTCTACCCTAGGGCCCATGATCTCCCTAACTTTTGACCAGGATTACAACACAGGCATGAGATTTCTTCCTGTGAAGTTGGCCTCAAATTAAATCAGAAAATAGCAGTTACTACATAACACTTGTGCCACTCCTGCATTAGTAGGCACACCCTGCCTGGCAGGTCAGTCTTACAGCATGACCAGTGCTATGTAAGGTCATTGAAGTCTTTTCTTCCCCAGTAACCAACATGGAGAAAGTTCTGTGGCTAGTTTGAGGTTGTTTTCTCTATGTATTGCAGCCAAAGTGTGTGTTGTCTTCAACAATAGGATATTATCATGAAGTTATTATGGGTAACCAAGGGTAAAGGTACTAGCTTGTGTTGTTTTGGAGACTACTGGGGCCTCTCTGACCAAAAACTCTTAGGGAAGTATACCATGCTTGTACTTGATTTTTCTTTAACAATCCACATCTTCTAGAACTGACATTGTTTACCANGCATGATAATTCCATCAAACTAATTTTTTTTATTTTAAAGTCATATTTTGAAATTATCTCTTTTTTCTTCTTTTTAAATTTATTCTTATACATTACATCCTGACTGCAGTTTCCCATCCCTCCACTCCTCCCAGTATCCCCATCCCCCTCTCCTCCAGATCTACTCCTCCTCTGTTTCCCTTCAGAAAAGAGTGGGACTCCCAGGGATATCAACTGAACATGCTATATCAAGTTACAATAAGACTAGGTACAAACTCTCATATAAAGGCTGGACAAGGCAACCCAGTAGGGGGAAAAGGGTCCTAAGAGCAAGCAAAAGAGTCAGATACACCCTTTCTTTCACTGTTAGGAGTCCTACAAGAACACCAAGCTACNCAACACACATGCAGAAGACCTAGCTTAGAACCATACAGGCTCCATGATTGCCTCTTCAGTCTCTGTGAGGCCCTATGAACCCTGCTTAGTTGATTCTATGGTCCATGTCCTCTTAGTATCCTCAAACCATTTGGCTCCTACAATCCTTTCTTCCATGGGATTCCCTGAGCTTTGCCTAATGTTTGGCTCTGGGTCTCTGCATTTACTCCTATCAGTTGCTAGATTAAGCCTCTCCCTCTGATGATAATTGGGCCAGACATGGATCTATGTGTATAGCAGAATATCATTAGGAATCATTTCATTGACTTTCTTTTTCCAGTCATGTTTGGTTCTATCCTAGGTCTCTGGGCTATCCAGCCTCTGGTTCCTGGCAGACATGGGCTCAGACATAGGCTCCTGCTCATGGTGTGGGCCTCAAGTTGGACCAGTCATTGGTTGGCTACTCTCACAAATTCTGTGCAACCATTGTCCCAGCACATCTTGTAGGCAGGACAAATTGTAGGTCAAAGGTTTTGTGGCTGGGTTGATGTCCCATTCCTACTAATGGAATCCTTGCCTGGTTATAGAAAATGGCCATTCTCTCCCCCGTTACTAGAAGTTTTTGCTAGGGTCACCCTTATAGATTCCAGGGAGTTTTCACTGTACTAGATTTCCACATCACCCCCCCAAAGTGTCCCCAGTTCCAGCCATCTCTCACTGTACTCTCTCCTTCATCCCTGTCCCCATCTGATCCCTCCTGTTCCCATCCCCACCTGCCCCCAGTCCATCAGCAAAGTCTATTCTATTTCCCCTTCCCAGGACGATCCATGCAGGAACCACACACACCTTGAGCCCTCCTTGTTACTTAGGCTCTCCGGGTCTGCAGGTTGTTGTAGTGTGATTATCTTTTACTTAACAGCTAATAATCCACTTATAAGTGAGTACATACCATGTTTGTCTTTCTGGGTCTCAGTTACCTCCCTCAGGATAATTTTTTTCTAGTTCCATCCATTTACCTGAAAATTTCATGATGTTAATTTTTTTAACAGCTAAGTAATACTCCATTGTGTAATCTTACTAGTTAGTGAGTTTCCATAAAGCTTTTTAAAAAACATAGTGCCTTAGTTTTGGTTAACTAACCCACTACTCTCCATGCCTCCCCCATCTCCCCACATCCACCTCTGCTTAATCCTTTAATCCTTAGCATTTCCTCCTCTTATTTCACATGGGGTCTACTATTCTTCAACTTTNAAAAAAAATTGAAATTGTAACATAATTACAGCACTTTTGTTTCTATTTCCTCCCTCCAAAACTCTTCCATATACCCTTTCTGTTCTTTATCAAATCCATGGTTTCTTTTTCCATTAATTATTATTGCATGCATGCATATATATTCCTAATGTAATATGTTCCATTTGTATAATGTTACTTGTATGTAAATTTTCAGGGTTGACTATTTGGTATTGGACAATCAGTTGGTGTGCTCTTCCCCTGGGGAAAACCACCTCTCCTGCTTCCAGCTTTTTTAAGTTGTCTATAGCTCTTTGTGTAGGATTGAGCCTTAAGGGATTTCTACTGTCCACTTTAGCATGCCCACTGGTGTCTTCCTTGTTAAACTTGTGTTTGGGTGGTCATGTTGGTGAAACTTGTGGGTGCTGTGTCTGACAATACTATGGACACAGTCTCACAACAAACTCCCTGATCTTCTGGTTCTTACAATTCTTCTGCCCCCTCTTGTAAAATGTTTACTAGGCTTTGGGTGCAGGCAGGAGTGTGTTGTAGATGTATCCATTGGGACTGAGCTCCACCACTCTGCATTTTGATTGGTTGTAGTTTTCAGTAGTGGCTCCTGTCTGTTGCAAAGAGAAGTTTCCTTGATGAGGGATGAAGACTGCACTTATCTGTGAATATAATGACAAATGTTTACAGATTATTTTTAGGGGTTGTACTGGTTTAGTAAAGTAGTGATTGTAGATTGTTCTGTAATAACTATGACTTCAGTAGCACTGAGCAGTTGTCTAGGTTCCCAATACCAAGCATGGTTTCCCTCCTGTTGAGAGGCTCATAAGCCCCAGGATCTAAGAGAATGGCTGGTTATCACCAAGGTATGTGTACCACTACTGTACCCTTAGGGTTATCATGCTTTGTTGGTCATTGATGTGGTTCATAGGTGTTATAGCTGGTTAGTATTGTTGGCTGCTTCCCTCCCTTAGAAGCTTACATGGTGCTTTCTGGAACACTGGACATGCCAGCTTGAATATGCCTGATCTCAGAAGCTATGCAGGGTTGTGTCTGGTTAGTATTTGGATAGGAGACAACTTATTTTTTTTTAAGCTGGGTTGTGAAATAGTAGGTCTCCCTGAGTCTTTCATACTGCCTTCCTTGGGATGAGCCTTCCCTTTCATCTCATGGTCCCCCTGATACTCCAAGGCCCCTCCCTGCTTGAGACATCCCACTTCTAGCATTCCACCTCAATACTTTAATCTCTATTCCTCTTACCTTAATGTGTCCACCCACTCCCCCGAGGGCCCTTTCTAGTTTCCTGGCTTCCATTTGTTCTCCAAGTGAAATATAAAAACACATCTCTACTTTATTTTTTGAGACAGGGTCTCCCACTGAACCTGTAGCTCACCAATTGGGCTAGACTGGCTGGCCAGTAAGCCCAATGGATCCCCTAGCTCTTCCTCCTTGGCACTTGAATTATGGGGGTATACCATAATGCTCATTTATTTTTAATGGGAGCTGAAGGTTTGAACTTAGGTCCTAATGCTTACCTATTGAGCCAAATCCCCAGCTAGTTTAGTTATTTTAAAGGTTTTAAATTAACTTCAGTTAGGTTAATTCTTTGTAGGTTCTAAGTCTCTTCCAGCTCCACTTGTTTTTCACACTGTGCTTATTAGAATCTATGTTGCCATGTACTCCAATGACCAATAGCAACAAGACCTTGTAATCGTTAATCTTCCACAGTAACTTGACTGCATTGGAGTCACCTAGGAGATTACTGAGGCACACTTGTGGGTGTTATGGGGTTAACTGAGGGAGAAGACTCACTCTAAAAGTGGATCTAAAAATGTGGATCAGGGCTGGGTGGTCTGAGCAGCATAAAAGGAGAAAAAGAGAAACTCAACTGGATGCTAGTTCTCTCCCCTTTGTGGCTTCCATGATGAGTGAAGAGAGCTACTCCACCCCACCACGCCTTAACACTGCATATGGGAGTCTCTGAATCTATGAGCCTGAGAAAATCTTCCTCCCTTAAGTCAATCTCTTGTCTTATGCAAAAGTAGCTCATACAGACAAGAACTGGTGGTCGGCAGTGTTTCAAGTCTGAGGACTAGAGTCACCTGTAATTGCTCATCTCTCCTGTGCAGCCCTTAGGTGTTTCATTCTCTCTCCTTGCCAAATAGTCTGTATTTACCATCATCTGGCTCAAAATGCTTCTGCCTCTTGCTTACCCCAAGTTTATTATTTTATTACCACCTCATTATTACCTTTATTTTATTACTATCCCATTATTTCACTGATGGGGATGTTTCCATGGTGATGCAGAAACCTTACCATTCTGAACCCACCAAAAGCACATTAGCATATAGTTTAGGGAATTCTTTAGAGAGGACTTGATTCCCTAACTCCAATTTTTATGTTTTTATGGGAGAAGACATATTGAAGTCAGTGGCCATGAACTTTAACAGCATGTGTAGGTGGACAGAAGGCCTCAGTTTCTGCTCGGGTATTCTAATTAGCATGCCGTAACATAACAGTGAAAACAATAAACTAACTCCATGGTGTACTGCCAATCTTTCTGGAATTCAGAGTCTGCCANAAAAGACTGATGTGGAGGGAAGGAAACAATTAAAACAGTAGGTGATGATGATTTTCTGTGAGGTAGAGTCTGGTGGGCCAGTGTATGGGTCTTCAGTGGGAAGCCATGATGTATCTGGTCACCATGCACCAGTTATGTCCTTCTTGGTTTGATTCAGCTTCAGAAACTGACTCCAACAAGGATGGTATGCCAACACCATCAAAACTTATTTGTTCACAATAAGAGGAAGAGCCAGCTATTCAGCAGGCAATGTTAAGGTATACGAATAGATTCTTTCTCACGGGCCAAACCACATGGGCATTAACTGAGAATCCAGGGATCTCAAAGGATGCTGTAGCAAGCTAAGTTTGGTCCATGAGAACCCTTTAGACACAGCTCTGTCAGAACATGTCTTCGATGACTTTACACAGAGTGACTGAGCACTTGCAGTTGGCCATGACTTCAACGACTTTACACAGAGTGACTGAGCACTTGCAGTTGGCTACATTATGGGGTGGGAGTATTTTACTATGGTAGTTGGCAGATGTTGCCACTTATGTCACTTTTTATCCCCTNGAAACCTAATTGTTAGGTTTATTACCACAATATTATTATAACATGTGTGCCATAAAATGTGCCCAGACTGGGTGGGTCAAACAGTATGTGTCCTGGAAGGGCGTGGCTCATTCACTATCTTTACTCTGTGGACAACTGAGAAAGAACCCCTCCGAGAGTTTACNATTCCATCCAAGCCTTGGAGATGAAAAATGCTTATCTAATTCTGTAAGTTAAATTACCTAGTCCTGATTGGGTGTTCACCTGTATTCATTGGTTTCCAGGTCACATGCTGTCATTCAATAGGTTTTTAGGTTTCATGTTCTTTGGGGCCAGTTAACTGCTGGTCATGTGTACATTGTTAAGGTAAGGGGTCAAGAGATGAAACATGAAGCTAATGTGAGGAAAGCTGCTGTCACTTAGTGACTTTTGGAATTGTCATTTAATGTGTTTAAAAACAATAACAACAGATTTAGTGGAAGCTTAAAATTTATGCCCAAACCAGCCTTCTAAGGGACCTCAGGTCTTGATTTGGTCATATAGGTGCAGTAGGAGCTACTACTAAGTGGATTTTCTCTTCTTAATAGGGATATAGTGTCAAAAAATAAGTTTCTTTCATTACTGAAAATGAGGCTCCGCCATCAGCTTTCATATTATACAAAGAAAGAAAGAAAGAAAGAAAGAAAAGCTACCAGCAAGGTGGGGACCCAGACAAAGCAAACAATTATTTTTGATTTATTGATCTCTGAGAGAAGACAGAGTTTTTGGCAGAACACGAAGCATCTTTCTTCATTAGTGTCATGATTGGGGGCAGTTATTGACAACAGTCTCTCTAGCTTCATTGTTTCTGCTAATGTCAGTTATTTTCTTCTGCATTCATCACTGTAAGCAAGGACCCCTTTAGAAGGAGCAGAGTGAACAAGGACTCTTGGCCTTTCATCAGGAACCCAGAGAAGGGCATGGGGCACAGCGTAGGGGAGTGGTGGACTCAGGCTTGATATTCAAACCTCAATTTGAATACTTAGTGAGCAGACTGAGCCAGGCATGCTGGCTCAGCCATGACANATGCAGAATACCTGCCTTCATAATTGTCAAGAGGGTCTAAAGGTGAGGTGTGGGGCACATTGTATTGTCATGTGATAACTGAGTTATTAATCATAATGATGACTAGACAGATCAATTTCTGCAATTGGCTGACAGATGCAGAATTCATTCACCCAGGACTGAAAGGGGGCGTGTTTAACTTCTATTGAATATTCCCAAAGAATGTGTTAATCTTTTTTCACTACATTGCAGATCTATGCCCAAACCCCAAGATATCGATAAAGTTCCTCCTGCTGAAAGTGCAGAAAGTGGCGATGTGGGATAAATGAGGCAAAGCCACTGGAGCACTTAAAATCTGTGACTCATGACAATAATATCCCGGGGGAAATGACACTTACTGAGCACCTACTATGTGTCAGGTCCTGCTCTAGATGCTGAAGGTTTTTCAGTAACATCAACAACAACAAAGCCAAAAAAACAAAATCATCCATCCCCATGGATCTTGTGTCCTAAAACACCAGTAAAACTGAGTGAAAATGTCATGTTTGAACTGAGGACACACTGGATGACACAGTACCTTAGCTGAAGGCAACTTTTTTTTCATTCAGGAAATGAAAGGGGTACCACCTAAGTCCACCAGGAAGACATTAGGGGTATAGCTGCTAAAGCCAGTGCTGACTGAGCCCTGCAAATGAGAAAACATCTCCTTCAACCCTTTGAGGTAGGGTTATCACACAAAGCAACTGAGACTCAGAGGGGCCAGAGAAGTTGCTCAAGACCACACAGCTACACAATGACAGAATCAGGTTTCAAACACACATGCCTACCTTTGAACTTACATCCCTCTCAGATGTGACTAATGGGATACATTTGACTTAAAGTTCCAAAGGTGTCATTCTATCATGCGGGAGAGGGTGTGATGTGGAGAAAGGTACAGGAAGAGCAAAGGCAAGGGTGGAATCTTTCCTTCAAACTATCCTCCGTTCTACATTCTGGTGTAAGTTATTAGTCAAGGTAGCTGGAGAAAGGCCAATTTTAATTTTAATCCCAAAGCTTTGCTGGGACACGAGGACTGTCTAATCTTACTGAATTCCTGGAGCCTGTTAGTGCCCTCACATCTGTAAAAACTGAATCAATGTATTAGGATATGCCTTTGATTGCAGCTTGTCTTTCTGCAGAAGGTAAGAGAGACTTACTTATTGAGCACAAAGGACCATATGATCGTTCATCTTCATTGTGAACTTGATTGAATTGAGAGCTGCCTAGGACATTTGCCCAGGCTTGTCTGTGAGGGTGCTTCCAGAAGCAGAGAAGAGGCTCTGGCCTCAGGAATGCATTAATCCCTCCCTCGATGAATTCACACTATGATGCATTATTGACACATGGTGAGAGGTATGAGGTGGGACCTAGTTGAAGAAAGTAGGACACTGGGGGCAGAGTCTTGGGGTCTCTATCTGGCCCTCTGTACCTCCTTTTCTGTCTTTATTACCATACCATATCATTTATCCTCCCCACCACGATAGATTGACATCTTTGAAACTTTAAGCCAAAACAAGATCCCTTGTCATGTGGTGTTTCCATCTCTTTTAAAGCGGTTAAAACGCCAACAGGAGCAGTGGTATGCATTGCTTTACTGAGAAACTGTTGCCTTTGAGCAGCAATTAATAGATGAGTGAACCGGGCTCTGGTGGNATAGAAAGATGGCAGGGAATTAGCAAGCAGCTGGGCCAGGTCATGAAGTATCTTGAACACATGCTAAGGACACTGGGACTCTATCCAAAGCCTGTGGGAAACCACAGAAGACATGTTACATAAACACATGGCTCAAATGGGTGAGAGGTAAGACAAAATTCTAGAGCCAAGAAGAAGAAAGCTTTCCCCAAGGTCAGACCACAAAATAGTTACAGAATTGGAACTAAAAACTCCACACTGGTACATACTTTCCAAGCCACCCTGAATTTTCTTTCTGTTTTTTTTTCCCTCAAATTTTCAAGTATTTTTCCTTGTATTGAAATAGATTTTTTTCTCACATAATGTATTCTGATTATAGTTTGCCCTCTTTCTACTTCTTCTAGATCCTCCGCACCTCCCTCCCCATCCAGATCCACCTGCTTTCTCTCTCTCATCAGAAAATAAACAGGTTTCTATGGAATAATAATATTATATGATAGGATATGATTAAACAAACACACCGGAATTGGATAAAACAAACAGAAGGAAAAGAGCCCAAGAGAAGCCACAAGAGCCAGAGGCCATTTGTTTTCACACTCAGGAATCCCATAAAAACACTAAACTGGAAACATAATATGTACACAGAGGAGCTGGTGCAGACCCATGGCAGGCCCTGTCCATGCTGCCTCAGTCTGTGTGAGCTCATCGGAGCTTTGCTCACATTGGCTTAAAAGGCCTTGTTTTCTTCATCCCCTATGGCTTACATCCTGCCTCCTCTTGCTCAGGGTTCTCTGAGCTTTGAGGGGAGGGATTTGATGGAGACATCCCATTTAGGGCTGAGTGTTCCAAGATTCCACTCTCTGAGTGTTCCAAGATCCACTGTGAGGCTGTGGATCTCTGTATTTGTTCTCATAAGCTGTAGGAGGAAGCTTCTCTGATGATGATGAGCAAGACACTGATCTATGAGTATAGCAGAATATCATTGGGAGTCATTTTATTGCTATGTGTTTGTTTGTTTGTTTAGAACAATATTATTTAGTTTTTCCCTAGGTCCTGGACTATCTAGTCTCAGGTTCTTGGTCATGCAAGTAGTATAGGATATGGGTTCCATCTTATGTAGTCAAATCAGATATTGGTTGGTTATTCCCACAAACTTTGGGCCACCATTGTCCTAGCATATCTGGCAAGCAGGAAAGCATTATAGATCAAAGGGTTTGTCCCTAGTTTTGTGTTCATGTTTCTCTTTTGGTAGTGTGCAGAATACCTTTCTTTACCAAAGACACTAGGACAAAAAGGTGAAGGCTTTATGTAGGCACCAGCTCAACTTCTCCATGTTCAATGGGTTGTGTAGGTGTTGTCTTCAGNAATGGAGCCTCACCATCAGTTTGTAGAGAGCAACCTATAGTCTTGACAACAGCCTGGGTTGTTTGGGGGGTTCCCATGAGACCCTTTTGGCCATCAATTCAATTAGATGTAACCTAGTTTTGATACTGGAAGCTTCATTTGGTGACAAGAGACATCAAGTTGAAGCTCTATCTCCCCCGTTATCTGGTGATTTCATTTAGAGTGCCTTCATACATGTATATATTTTAGGAAGTTTCTACTGTATTACTACCCTTCAAATGGCCCTTAATTTTGTCTGTTTCTCTGTGTAGTCGCTCCTTGATTCCCCCCCCCCACACACACACACTTGATCCTCTCACTCCAGCCCAACACCGTCTTTCCTTGACTATTCTATTTCCCTTTCTTAACAAGGTCTATCTGTTCTTCTTAGTCTGCTGCTCTATACCTAACTTCCATGGTTCTAAGGATTGTAGCTAATATCCACATATAAGTGAATAAATACCATATTTGTCTTGGATGATTTTTTTCTAGTTCCATCCATTTACCTGCACATTTCATGATTCATTTTAAACAGCTGAGTAATACTCCATTGTGTAAATGTACCACATTTTCTTCATCCATTCTGCTGTTAAAGGACATCTACATTGTTTACAAATTTCTGGCAATTGTAAATAAAGCAGCAATGAACATGGTTGAGCAAGTGTCTCTGTGGTAAGATGAAGTGTCCTTTGGGTATATGCCCAAGAATGGTATAGTAGGATCTTGAAGCAGATCAATTCCCATCTTCCTGAGGAACCGCCNTACTGATTTCCATGGTGGCTGTACAAGTTTGCATTCCCACCAGCAATGGTGGAGTGTTCCCCTTGCTCTACCTCCTCACCAGCATGAGCTGTCACTTGTATTATTGATCTTAGCCACTCTGACAGGTTTAAAATAAAATCTCAAAGTAGTTTTAATGTGAATTCCTTGATGGCTAAGGATTTTGAACATTTCTTTAAGTGTTTCTCAGCCATTTGAGATTCCTCTATTGAGAATTCTCTATTTAGGTCTGTACCCTACTTGTAGTTGAATTTAGTTTGTTGATGTCTAGTTTCTTGACTTCTTTATATATTTTGGATATTATTCCTCTATTGGATGTGTAGTTGGTATAAAATTTTTCCCATCCTATAGGCTGCCACTTTGTCAGAATGATAGTGTCCTTTATTGTGCATAAGCTTTTCAGTTTCNTGAGGTCCCATTTATCAGTTGTTGATCTTAGTGCCTGTGCTATCAATGTTCTGTTCAGAAAGTCTTCTGTGCCAATTAGTTCAGAGCTTTCCCCCACTTGCTCTTCTATCAGGTTCAGTGTATCTGATTTTATGTTGAGGTCTTTGGTCCATTTGGAGTTGAGTCTTATGCAGTCTGACAAGTATGGATCTATTTTGATTCTTCTACATGCAGATAACCAGTTTGACAAACATCATTTGTTGAAGATTCTTAATTTTTCCCAGTGTGTATTTTGGATTCTTTATAAAAAATCAGATATCCATAGGTTTTTGGATTTATGACTGGCCCTTCAATTTGATTTCATTGATCAATGTGTCTGCTTTGTGCCAATACCATGCTGTTTTTATTAATATAGCTTTGTAGTACAACTTGAAATCAGGAATGGAGAGAGCTCCAGCAGTTCTTTTATTGTTCATGATTGTTTTAGCTAACCTGTTTGTGTACATGTGCAAGTGTGTGTGTTTCCTTGTGCAGCTGAAAATTGTCTTTTCAAGATCTGTGAAGATTATGTTGAAATTCTGAGGGGGATTACATTAAATTGGTAGATTGCTTTTGCTAGGATGGCCATTTTTGCAATGTTAATCCTACCAATCCATGAGTGTGAGTGGTCTTTCCATTTTCTCATATCCTCTTCAAACTCTTTCTTCAGCGACTTAAAGTTTTTATCATACAAGTCTTTCACTTGCTTTGTTAGAGTTACCCCAAGATATTTTACATTATTTGAGGCTGTTGTGAAAGGTGTTGTTTCCCTGATTTCTTTCTCAGACCATTAATAATTATACTTAGAAAGATCACTGATTTTTGTGAGTTAATTTTTATCCCACTACTTTTCTCAAAGTACTTGTAGCTGTGGTAGTTTCCATGTGGAATTTTTAGGGCCACTTACATATACTATCATATCATCTGCAAATAAAGATACTTTGACTTCTTCTTTTACAATTTGTTTCCCCTTGATCTGTTTCAGTTGTCTTATTGCTCTGGCTAAGACTTTTAAGTACTATACTGAATAGGTAAGCAGAAGAGTAGACAGCCTTGTCTTGTTCTTGATTTTAGTGGAATTGCTTTGAATTTCTCTCCATTTAAGCTTATGTGGGCTATAGGTTTGCTGTAAGCCGCCTTTATTATGTTGATGAATATCCCTTGTATCCCTAATCTCTTCAAGACTTTNTATCATGAAGTATCTCTGGGATGAAGCTTACTTGATCATGGTAGATGATCTTTTTGATGTGTTACTGGATTTTATTTGCAAGCATTTTATTGAGAACTTTTGCATCCATGTTCATAAGGAAAATTGGTATATAACTCTCTTTCTTTGTTGGGTCTTTATGTGGTCTGGGTATCAGGGTAACTGTGGCTTCATTAAATGAATTGGGCAGTGTTACTTCTGTTTCTATTTTGTGAAATANTTTGAGGAGTATCAGCATTAACTCTTCTTTGAAAATATGGTAGAATTCTATGCTAAAAACATCTAGCCTTGGACTTTTTTTTTTGAAGGGGAACTTTTAATTACTAATTCTATTTCATTATAGTTTGTTTAAATTGTTTATGATTTAACTTTGGTAAGTGGTATATATTGAGAATATTATCCATTTGTTTTACATCTTCTAATTTGGTGGTGTATAGGTTTGTGAAGTATGTCCTTATTATTCTCTGGATTTCTTCAGTGTCTGTTGTTATGTTACTGTTTTCTTATAATTTTGGTAATTTAGATCTATTCTAATTAGCTAATTCGAATAAGATTTTGTCAATATTATTGATTTTCTTCAAGAATCAACTCTTTGTTTCATTGATTCATTGTAAATTTTTTGCTTATATTTTATTGATTTTAGCTCTGAGTTTTATTTCTTGCTCTCTACTTCTGGGTGTGACTTCTTTTTTCTTCTTCTAGAGAATGTGATTGAGTTGCTAGTATGAGATCACTCCAACTTTTTTTTTTAATGTAGGCACTTAGTGCTATAAAGTTGCCTCTTTGAACTGCCTTCATTGTGTCCCATAAGTTTGGGTTACATTGTGTATTTATTTTCATTCAATTCTAGAAATT
>LZPO01076497.1:16327-32124 GCA_001675575.1 Neotoma lepida
AGTCCCCAGAGTCTGGTGCTTTCAGTTGAGGCAGGTCCAAGACCCTCCTCCCTTTGTCTAGGCTGTGCCAGGTGTCCCACCATAGGCATTGCACTCCAAAAAAAAACCAGCTCATGCACTAGGGATTGATCTTGATCCCATTGCCTGGGGGCCCTCTAAACAGTTCAAGCTAAACCACTGTCTCGAGTATCCAGAGGTCCCAGTCCAGCACCATGGGGGCTCCACTGCTATTGGTCCACAGTTCATGCATTTCCACTAGTTTGGCTGGCCATTTCAGTACATTTTCCAGTCATGATCTCCATGTCCCTTGCTCATACAATTTTTTCTCTCTCACAACAACTGGACTCCTGGGGCTCGGGCTGGCGCCCGGTTGTGGATCTCTGCATCTGTTTCCATCTGTCTCTGGAAGAGGGCTCCTAGGGGCTCCTCATCTATTGGTCCACAGTTCATGTATCTCTACTAGTTTAGCTGGCCATCTTTGTACACCTTCCTATCATGATCTTGTTGTCCCTTGCTCACAGAAGCCCCTCTCTCTTCTATCAACTGGACTCCTGGAGCTCCACCTGGTGTCTGGCTGTGGATCTCCGCATNTGCGTCCATCAGTCTCTGGATGAGGGCTCTATGGTGACAGATAGGGTATTCATCCACGTGAATACTCACTGGAGTATGCCAGTTCAGGCTCCCTCTCGATTACTTCCAATAGTCTAAGGTGGGGTCATCCTTGCGGATTCCTGGGAACCTCCCTAGCATTCTGTTTCTCCCTATTCCCATGATGTCTNCATTTATCTTGGTATCTCTTTCCTTGATCTCTTACTGTGTCCCTGTTCCATCAAAGACCTCAACATAAATCCAGCTACACTGAACTTGATAGAAGAGAAAGTAGGAAGTACTCTTGAACGCATTGGGACAGGAGACCACTTCCTAAATACAACACCAGTAGTACAGACACTGAGAGCAACAATTAATAAATGGGACCTCTTGAAACTGGGAAGCATTTGTAAGGCAAAGGACACAGTCAATAAGACGAAACGACAGCCTACAGAATAGGAAAAGATCTTCACCAACCCCACATCTGACAGAGGGCTGATCTCCAAAATATATAAAGAACTCAAGAAACTAGACATCAAAATACCTAACAATCCAATTAGAAAATGGGCTACAGAGCTAAACAGAGAATTCTCAACAGAAGAATCTCAGATGGCTGAGAGACATTTGAAGAATTGCTCAACATCCCTAGTCATCAGGGAAATGCAAATCAAAATGACTCTGAGATAGATACCATCTTACACCTATCAGAATGGCTAAGATCAAAAACACTGAGGACAGCTTATGTTGGAGAGGATGTGGAGCAGGGGGAACACTCCTCCACCGTTGGTGGGAGTGCAAACTTGTACAGCCACTTTGGAAAGCAATATGGCGGTTTCTCAGAAAAATGGGAATCAATCTTCCTCAAGACCCAGCTATACTACTCTTGGACATATACCCAAGGAATGCTCAATCATACCACAAGGACACATGCTCAACTATGTTCACAGCGGTATATCTTTTTCTAATCCTTTACTCTAAGGTAAAATCTATTCTTGATATTGAGGTGTATTTCCTTGATGCAGCAGAACAGTGGATCTTGCTTTTTCATGCATTCTGTTACTCTGTGCCTTTTTATTGGGGAATTGAGGCCATTTATGTTAAAAGATTAATGAGCAGTGTTTGTTGATTCATATTATTTTGTTATTGTGGTAGGGGTATGTGTGTGTGTGTGTGTGTGTGTGTGTGTATTTCCTTTCTTGATTTGCTGGTCTGAGATTATTTATTCTGTGTCTTTTATTAGATATGGTTAACCTCTTTAGATTGCAGTTTTCCTCCTACCTCCTGCTATAGGGCTAGATATGTAAGATAGATATTGCTTAAATTTGGTTTTACTATGGAATGTCTTATTTTCTCCATCTATTGTGATTGAACCTTTTGCTGGGTATAGTAGTCTGGGTTGGCATCTATGGTCTTTTAGAGTCTGCAGCACATCTGTCCAGGCCCTTCTTGTTTTTAGAGTCTCCATTGAGAAGTCAGGTGTTATTCTAATAGGTCTGCCTTCATATGTTACTTGNTCTTTTTGCCTTTCAGCTTTTAATATTCTTTATTTGTTATATATATTTAGTGTTTTGATTATTATGTGCCAAGGGGAATTTCTTTTCTGTCCTAGTCTATTTGGTGTTCTGCATGCTTCTTATACCTTGGTAGGCATCTCATTCCTTAGGTTAGAGAAATTTTCTTCTATGATTTCGTTGAAAATATTTTGTGTGCTTTTTATGCTTAGATTTTACTTTTTCATACTGTCCCAGATTTCCTGGATGTTTTATGCCAGGAGATTTTTAGATGTAACTTTTTTTTTTTAACTGAGGTATCCATTTCTTCTATCATTCTATCCTGTCCCTGATGCCTGAGATTCTCCCTTCTATATCATGTGTTTTTGTTGGTGAGGCTTGTTTCTGAAGTTGCTGTTCAATTTCCTATAGTTTTCATATCCAGATTTTTCTGAGTTTGGATTTTCTCTATTGATTCTGTTTCCACTTTCATGTCTTGAACTGTTTAGTCCATTTCCTTCCACTGTTTGTTATTTTCATAAGTTTCTTTAATAGACTTATTCATTTCCTCTCTAAGGGCCTCTATTATACTCATAAAGGCTATTTTAAGGTCTTTGTCTTGTGTCTCAGTTATGTTGCAATACTCAGGGCCTGTTGTCATTGGGTTACTGGGCTCTAGTGGCGACATATTATCCTGGTTGTCATTGATTGTATTCTTATGCCTGATGTCTAGGCATCTGGGTTTGGTGAGATTGTAACTCTAGGTGCTGATATCTGGTCTTTTCTGGTGTTTTATTCCTTAGTTTCTGTTGCCCTCTCTGGTTCTTAAGAGAATGTGTTGTCTGGTAGGAAACTTTTCTGATAGGTATGGTCACTGTGAGTTCCAGGAAAATGTGTTCGTAGGTTTTGGGTGCTGACACTTAGGAATGGGGATTGGCTAGGAGAGGAGGCTGAGGGGGGCTATGAGGAAGGAAAGCAGTGTGTTCCACCATGTCTGCTTTGTCCTATGGCAATGGGGGCAGAGAGTGAGGAAACCTCACAAGAGCTAGTCTGCTTCAGAACTGGGGATGAGCCTGGGGGACTGGGTCTAGAAGAAAGAAAGGAGAATGAAAGTCTGAAGCTTGCCTGTCTGCTTTACTGGCTACTTGATTTTCTGTTAGGCTTGGTTGGCAGGTTCCCAGAGAAAGCTTGCTGGAGTTGGGAACTGAAATAAAATAGGGAGAAGGAAGTTTGGAGGACAAGATTTATGTGATCCACTGGAGATGGGGGTGTCAGGGGAAGGAACAGAAGGGGAGGTGAAAGATCCGAGTTAGCCTACCTGCTTCCTGGCTGGGGTCCCTGAATTTCCATAATTATTATGGGAAAGAGTAAACTGAGCTTTAGGGTAAGTTCCTGCTTTGTTTTGGTTTTGCTTTGATGATTTCTACTAGTTTAAAAGCAAAACTCTGCCTCNCTATCAGAACATGAGAGAAGCTCATAAGTACCAAGAAATGCTACTTGACCTAAGTGTATTGTGTCTGACCAAGGGAGTAATTAGAAGCCGGGGCCCTTGGAATAGATGAGAGTAATGGTGTAATGCCCTGGAGAACACCTTCAGACACTTCTCCATAAATGCTTGAAGACTTGAAGAGGGTCTAGAATGTTCTAAGCATCAGGGCAGGACATTAGAACTCTCTGATCATTTTTCTTGATATCAGACATGGTGAGTGTGTGTGTGCGTGTGTGCGTGTGTGTGTGTGTGTGTGTGTGTGTGTGTGTATGTGTGTATGTGTGTGTACTCCCACACACCTCAGCATCCCTCCCAATATACACCAGACACCTGCATCTTCTAGGTATTCTATCTGCACTTGTAACACACTACACAGCTTACAAACCTTGCTCCCACACACTCACATACTCAGCTATATGCAGGCACATATTCTTCACACTCACTGAAGTGCATACACTACAAACTCACAATTACAAGAGAAGATACAGTGCTCTATGTTCACATGGCCTTTGCACATTGCCTGCAAACATGTTGGCACTATATGCCATGTCCTCCACAGCACCCCATCACACACACACACAAATAAAACCCACATGCTTTTAGCCAATATAACACAGCTGTGGCAAAATTACCCACAAAATATATATACACAGCATTCAAGTACCCTCCAAAGTCAAGTTAACATTCATGCCAGTGCCAGATCACTACAGCAAACCTCAGATCACCTTTATTCTATATTTCTGACTGTGTTATCTATATCTATATTTACGCACACACTCCCATACACGTACATGTCCTCATTCACCCACCCACACTCCACATTCTCATTCACACACACATAATTAACTCTCTCTCTCTCTCTCTCTCTCTCTCTCTCTCTCTCTCTCTCTCTCACACACACACACACACACACACACACACTATCTGATACATAGATATCATATTCATTTTCATGAGATCCCAATTCAATAGTGAAATTTGCCTGAAGCCACATACAACCATAGTGCAGGATCACACACACATATACACTGTACATACACGTGTGTGTATGGTGTGTGTATATTAAAGCTTAAAAAGTTTATGAGGAAATAAAATTTTCTTCGCCTATTTTTAGCTCCCCAAGGTTTTAAATATGTCCTCATTCCCTGCTCAAGCAGTTTCTGGCATTATGTAACTTGAGCATCTCTGACTCCTGACGTCAGTGCTTACTCTAGTGTTGGTGACTGACTGGCTGACGGAAGTTCAATACCCTTTTATCCCCGCCCCCAAGAGCAGCAGAAGCAGGTGCCCTAGAGGAGGCGAGGAGAGAACTTATTGCTGTGCTCAAGGGGTAAAATATGGATTGTGTGGGGTGGTGCTTTTGGGGTGGTGCTTTCGGCTAGTTCTCTCAGCCTCCTTGGTACATTGACCCCTGCTGGGTAAGTATTGAAGAGCAGACCACTATGTGAAAAATTATCTGTCCCTTCCATTTGTCTCTTCACAAGCTGTTTATTTATTGATCTATTTATTTGTTTATTAATTTTGAGACAAGGCCTCCATATGTAGCCCATGCTGACCTTGAATTTAAGATGTGCCTGCTCCAGCCTCCCATGTCCTGAGATTACAAATGTGCCTACCACACCCAGCCTCCCATGTGCTGAGATTACAGATGTGCCCACCACACCCAGCTGCATGTTTTCTGAGTGGAAGGCAAGTATTTGGGGGAAAGGGGAATTCCTACTGCCTACACTACAGTTCTGAGCCTGGAGTTGAAGGGCAGCTGGGATAGAGCAGAAGGATCCACAGAAAGAGACTGCATGTAGTCTTCCTGGGGGTTGTTGACATCCACTACAAACCCACAGCTGAAGAGCAGATGCCATCCTGTAGGTTCATGTGGCCATAGCCTATGTCCTCCTGCAAACACGTCAACACTATGTTCCATGCATGCTCCACAGCACCCACTTACTCCAACCACCAGGAACCAGAGCTTTAGCCACAGGGTTCCTGGATTTTTAGAACCCACCAGGCAGCAGGGATAGAGGTCCTCCTGTATCAACAGATANAGTGGTTTGGGGCAGTTAGTCAAACACGTGGAATCTGTGCCTGAATTTACTTACAGNTCTGCCATCCATTAGCTCCTTGACCCTGGGGTTATTTTACTTCTCTGAGCCTTTATCTCCTCTAAAATGAGGATTGCAGCAAGGTTGTAAAGACATAATCACGAGTAAGTTCAGAATGGTGCCTGGCATAGAAGGTGCTGGAAAGTCACCATCTTCACCCTCCTAGAAGCTAAGCTTGTCTGTTAGTCCCACTCTGGCCATGATCAACTTCTAAGAAAGCTCTGTTCTCATAGTTTTCATCTGAAGGCCATGTGTTACTCTTTACTCACCCTTTTGACTTTTAAGCAGTTTCAGGTAGCTGCATTTGTCAGTGTTATGTGTCTTTTCTTNTGTGTTCTTATTGTCTAAGCCACCATCTTCTCCCTTGTCAATTCACCAAGCCTCTGCTCACCTTTCAACACTGGGCTTGGGCATCACCTTACATGATGTTCCAGCAGAATTAGGTCCCATTGTAAAAAATATGGTTTCATTGTCAAAGAATGGTAGGCAAACTCTCTCACCACTATGCTACCTCACCAAATCCTGAAATTAGGTTTCTTTGCCTGTTGGCTCACTTCTTTTGATACACTTCTTCTTCCCCTTTCTCCTAAGCCTCATCCTTCACCATTCAGCTGAATTANCTTTCTTTGGAAGCTGCGAGGAAGTGCTAAGGAATAAGACTCACAGCAGCCTCAATGACCTCAGGTTGCTCCTAGCTTTGCTACCCAAGTGCATTCTGGGGGCTGTCATCATCACAGCTGGAGGCTTGACAGAGAATTCATATTTCAGCCCTACCTCATCCCTAAGAACCGGAATATGAATGTTAATAATGACAGGATTCATTTCTCATAGCAATGCTGGAGGAGCTTTGTCCAGGGATCTCCTCCCATGCACTGATAGCGACAGACAGGTCGACAAGTCAGGTGAATACATGACCATGGAGGAGACCCCAGATAGATAGCTTATCTAAGATGCCTTTGGAAATCCAGTCTTGGTCTGTCTTCATTACATCTCCAAATAATCATTCTTTATTTTACATTTTCCCCAATCTAAAATGATCTCTCAAACTCTGACCCATTTTTCCCCCTAAGGGAGAACTAGTACACTATGGGTTGCTTTGTCTCTGGTTATTATTTATTTCACTTGCATGTAGATTTTATTTTTATATCATTGTTAATACGAAGAGGGGGGTCTACAAAAGAGGTGGCCCAGAATGATACCCACTCCCTTCTATTTTCAGAGGATCACATCCTCTCTTCCTTTGGCTGAACAGCAGCAAGCTTGCCTTCCTATGGTCACATGACAATAAAGATTCTGTCACTGTAGCCTACTTGTTTTACTGGTATCTTTATATATCTTATCCACCCAGACATATTACCTCAAATCCCCTCAATTAGTATCTATTGCTACTGTTTTTATATAAAGCACATTTCCAAATTTACATAGCTGCATAATTAAACCTTTACAAACACTTGAACCAAATGCATTTTAGATGTCTATAAACTCTCCAGAAGCATTTCTCTCATTCAGAAAAACAGATTCTGCACACCAGCACATGTCACTTGAAGCCCTTCTCACCTACCTAACTCTGATCTGACAAAAAGAGGGGATAACTAGGCTGGCACTTAGAAGGTATCTATAGGAAAATTTCCTTTGACAACTAAATATATAGGACCTGAGGGTACAGAGAATCTAGCCTTTAAAACATTGTATCCTGGTGGTTTATGGAACATAATAAAGTTTAACTGGGTTTCGAATGAATAAATGCCCAGAGCCCATAATCAGTTCTGCAGACTTTGTGTCCCAGGATCAGTGTAGCTCCCCAGACTAAACAGTAGAAGAAAAGGACCAGGGAAGAAAACAAAGNAGGACCATGAGCTCATGCATATGATCATATCATANCATCATGCTGCCTTTCCTTTATGCATCATGTATAAATAAAAAGGGCCTAGCTTCAACATAAAACCTTGAAAATACCCAAAGCTGCACAGAAGAAATCTACCACTCTCTAGAAATGAATAAGCTTTTATTTCAGACTCACCCTCTGTCCCCTGCCAGTAAACCTGCTCTTCTCTGTATGAGTTGAGAGAGGCTGTCTGTACATGNGTATCTCTAGTCTTGGTGGCTTTCTCTGTTTTTTTGTCCTATTTCACTGCAGTGTCTGACTGTATCAGGACTGATAGACTGCCAACAACAGAGCCCACCTATGGACAAATGAAGCAGATCCAGACTCTAAGAGAAGTTTATAGTAGCCCCCACAACACAGGAAATGCTTGAGAACCAGATTTTAGAGAAGAGCAGATGCAGAAATCTGGAACTGGAGGGTTCTTTCAGTGTGCCTTGTCATTGAGAATATTGGACTGCAACCATTTTCAGTTACTGGGGCTACTCAACTCAAAAGTTCAAATCCCGAGGCCTATCTTGGGACTCTGTGTTTATTCTGGGGTCTTGGTGAGGATGGAAAACTAGTTTGAAGGATTAATTGTGTCAGGAGAAGGAAGGATGGATGTTGTGGTAGGTAGAATAGTCCCCCAATGGCATTCTTTTTCTGACTACTGGGAACTATGAGCAGGTTATATTACATGGTAATGAAGAATTAAAATTGCAAATAAAATTAAGACTGAAGACCAGTTAAATTTAAATAAGGAGATTAACCTGTATTATCAGGGCAGGCCAGTAGAATCTCAAGGGTCTTTTCAATGTAGAAACAGATGGAAGGATGTCCAAGTGTCAACTGACAAGATGGGTGGGAACCATGAGTCAAAGAATATGGCATCCTCTAGTGGCTGAAAAAGGTAAGAAAGTAAGATAACCTAGTCTCTAGAAAGAAACACAACTCTGTATTTATTCTATTTTCTTTTATTAGTTGATTTCATTATACATGCTGGGCAAGCACCCTACCCCTGAGCTACTACCTCAGCCCTTTTTTACATTTGATTTTGAGATAGGATCTCACTAAGTTACCCAGATTGGTTTTTGAACTCACTTTATAGCTCAGGCTGGACTTAAGCTCTGAATTGCAGGCCTGTACCACTAGGCCCAGTGTTCTTTCTGTCTAGTCCCTGACTTTAACCTGATGAGACCAAACTTGGATCTATGACCTGCAGAAGTGTTTGTTTGAAGCCACCAAATTGATGGGTGTTGATTTGTCACAGCGTCGAAAGGAAATGAACACAGATATCCATCAGGAGAACAACGTGTCAGAAACAGGGTGTACCTTGGAACACTTTTTTCTGTTGGATTTTAATGGTGCAGTCCATGAGGGGATGGGAAAACCATAGCAATTTATCAAGATGTAAGCCAGAGCAGATGCATAGACAGTAGATACCTCCCTAGGTCTTGGCTGTTTCTGACAGTATGCAGAGTCAAGGTATCCAATATTGTTCTAGAAGTTAGTGGCAGAATGCCAGTAGATAAATTTCTAGGGGGCTAGAGTCTCCAGAGCTTGCTTTGCATGGATTCTTTAGGTGTGATAAATCATGGGCCAATTTCACCCCGTTAGAAGCTCCCACAGCAGAGAAATGTGGCTCTCTGGAAGGGACCAAACCTGATGTTCCAGGATGTCTGCCAGTCTTCTCTGGAGCATGGAAAAATATTGTACTTGATGATCNTTCGTTGTGACTACACTTCTGCTCTGGGGAGTATGGTACTTTTTTCTGCAATGTTGGGGAACGAGGCATCTCTGGGTATTGGTCTCTGCCCATCAGAAATCAGTGTTGTGATATAATTACATTTGTGAAGCAGATGGATCATCCATGAGTATGTGGCTGAAGCTCCTGTCACAGTTAGAGGAAACAAATCTGAGGGTGGGGTGGGAGTGGGGGTGTGGCTCACTGTGCCTTTCTGTTCCCAGATAACAGCCATTTAGCTTGGGCCTCCGATGTTTTTGCAAGGATGTTGGCAGGGAGATAAATCTGAGGCTTTACTGGGGAAGGAAATTAATATTTATTAAGTACCTAGAGTGTGCTGGGCTGTTTCTATACTTGTCTATTTAATATGTACACTATTATTATTGTGTGTATGTGCACAGAATATCTGTGTGTGTGTGCACGTGTGTGCACATGCATGTGCAAGCCATAGCAAATGTGGTAGGCCAGGTGACAACTTTGTGGAATCAGTTCTCTCCTTCCATCTTTTACATTGGTCATGTGGATCAAACTCAGGTCACCAGGCTTTTAGCAAATGCCTTTAACCATTGAGTAATCTCACCAGTCCTCATTTAACATTTAAACAGATTTGGCTATGGCTATCTTATATGTAAGAAAACTAGGGCTTGAAGAAATCAGAGTTAGGGGACTTACAGGTATTTTTAGTGCATTCCACTAATTTTACCTAGGTTCTTTTAGCCAGCCCATAGAATTTTACTGGTCTTTATGCTTCCCAATAAATACTTTATTTTCTCTGAATTTTGAATGAAGCATGCAGCTTTCTTAGCATAGTCAAATATGAGCAGAAATGAATTTCTTCTGCATGAAAACCTGGAGAATCAACACTCAGTTTTCTGTGTACTTTCTGCCTCCACTCTGGTGATGGAATGGGCCACAAAGAGATTGGTCTGTCATCTGGTTCTGGCCATGAGGATGACAGTGGGGACAGAGATCNTGCTCAATGTGTGAGAATCATCAATTCTGAGTGAAGAACTGATCATTGTCATTAGCCACTAACCGTTTTAAGTTGGTTGGGCAGCACCACTCTCTGAAACGAGAAGAATTGAAAATTGGCCACTCGGTTAATCTGGAATCAAAGTTTACACTTTTGTGTCTGGTCTGCATGGTACCAAGGAAGTTATATAGTTTTTATTCATGGTCTGTGTAGAGAATTGACACTTCCTTATCTAGAGTTCTCAAACAGGATGTCATGGATCTCATGCTTTGTAAGGGTCACTTATGTATCTCCAAGAAGGTGGNAAAGAAGGGGGCTCTGTCTCTCTTTCTACATCCCTTATGACATACGTGATGCTCATATCACAGATGCTTTTAAAATATTTCTAGTAGGAGCTACTAGAACACACGGAGTGACTGGATAACAACTAAATGAAAGATGAGTAGCAGGACAAGAAGAGCCAAGACAGGAAGGCTGGGAGTGGAAGAAGCTAAGCTGTCATGAGATGAAAAGTAATGGAAGAAAGTTAGGGCAAAATGCATTAGACTGAGCTTCAACAGGATGAGCTGGACTTTGANTGGAATACCTTAACATGAAGTAGATTGAAATGGAATACACTGGAAAGATGAATAGGATGGAATGACGTAGATGGAATAGAATTGTTTGTTGTTTTAAAAAGTTGTGTGTGTATATGTAATATATCTGTGTGTGGTTGTGCTTATGCACATTTTATGTGAGTGCACATTCATGTACATATGGAGGCCACAGGCTAACATACATGTACATATGGAGACCATAGTCTAACTTTGGTGTGTCTTCCTGTTTCTCTGTCTTATTTATTTATGTATTTATTTGTTTATTTGTTTGTTTATTTATTTATTATTTTTTAGGAAAGATCTGCCATGAACCCAGAGCTACTCATTATCTAGACTGACTGAGCAGTGAGCTCCAGAGGTCTGCCTGTTCCCATCCACCCTCCTTCCAGCTCTAGGGTTACAAAGGCAGAGCGCCATGCCTGTTGTTTGATGTAAGCACAGGTGGGGCGGGCTGCACTCAGGTCCTTAAGCAGCAGCAGGCACTTACTTCCCTGACTGAATTTTCTCCCCAACCCCCAATTATTGTTTTAAAGGCATAGATTAGAATGAAATGGATTGGGGTGGAAGACAAAAACAGTTGTTTTCTAGTTCTCTGCCCTCCTATCACTTCTCTACTGTAAGTAGTCAAAATAAAATCAAGGAGGCAATGCCGTCATAAGCAGCATGTCTTATGTCTAAGGGGGATAATTGTGATTTCCTCATTGGCTCCACCAGACTGCCTTAGAGATTGCCTCTGGCCTTCAGAGGTGGGGTGGGGTTGGAAGGAGAAAGAGAGAAGGAGGGAGAGCAGGAGAAAGAGAGTGGAGAGGGAGGGAGGGAGAGAGAGAGGAAGAAAGAGAAAGGGGAGAGGTCAGGGTAGATGATGATGCAGGGCTAAACATTCCTGTTCAAGGGGGGCATTCGGTCAGTTCCATTTGGCAAAGTGCATCTTACTGTATCCTTAGCTTTTGACCTTTGCTCCTTTTCTTTTCTTCCNAATCCTATTTTGTGTCCCCTGTATAGTAACAAGAGGCTCTCTATGCGTTATCCTTTCCTCTCCCAGAATAAGAGAATGTGCTTGGAAACAGTTGCCGAGGGAGCAATCTTGTCTTTGAAAAAGAAACGGCAAAAAAAAAAGAGAGGAAAAAATGTGTTTGTGGGGATGCCAAACCAGAGTGAGCCTTATTTAAGCAAGTGAGGTGGTGGGGATGTGTTTACACAGCAANAAAGCGCAGGCTGGGCGTCTGCTGTCTCTGAGTGGATGGCATTTTGAAAGGACTTTATGATCTATCTTTTAATTCACTGTTACTGCTTCTAGTCCAGGAGAGTGTGCCTTTCTGGTGCTATTCATGTAGCTTGGGTTAAGCAGCAGAAAACTGACAGCCAGTCTGAGCCTGTGCTTTCCTAGTAGAAATCTGTGGGTGCACGGCCCAGGCATAGCTGTGGTGCATTACTGGGTGCATGCACACTGCTGGGAGGATTAAATGGGATGATGCGTGTAATGTGCTTGGGATAGAGCAACCATATAACAAGCTCTAAACAAGAGCCCATATTAACTATATGCACAAATACATATGCTCACCATCCTGTAAATACTCATTGATAGGTCTAATTGTATACAAACAAGTTATATGCTTGCAAAATTATGTACACCAAGAGCTTGGCACACCTATGAGATTATGTTGACATAATGAGGTCTATTTACATCCATAACTACACATAGATGTGGAGATGTGATCATGTGTACACGACTCTACATTGCATACGCACCAAAAGATAAAGCAGAAAAAAAATGGAACTGAATATTTATAAATACAGTTTGCAAAGTTCCTTTAGAAACATAGCTGAAGGTATTTGAAATCTTGGTCAAAAGAAGATTAGAAAATTGTTCATGCTTCATTCTTTCATGGTTCCAAGTGATTCTTTTATTCTTGCCTCGCTTCCTGTACCTAGTTTTTATCTTAAATGCCCAACCCTTCCACCCATCCACCCACCCATCCATCCACCCATCCATCCATCCATCCATCCATCCATCCATCCATCCATCCAACCATCTATCCATCCATCCATCCCACTAAGATGATTTGTGTACTCACTCATTGTTAAACATAATGCTAGGCATTGGGCCTGTGAGAGTCTATCTTCTTAGAGCTTCTAATCTATACTGACATTGAGCAAATTGCTTGATAATATGTATGAATCAATTTACAACTGCAGAATGCTATTGCATACATTCTAGTTCTTGATCAGCATAGACTTTATGATCTTAGATTTTGAAGCTAGAATAGCTGGGGTCAAATGCCAACTCTGTCGTTGATTTGCTGTCTTGGCAATTTACATAACCTTTCATCACCCCAGCTTCTCATCACTAAAACAGAGGTCACAAAAATTCATGTGCAACAAAGTTTGGTGAGGAATGAACCACAGCATGAGAACATTTAAAACAGATTGTGATACTTATTAGGTATTGTATATTATTACTAAAATTGCTCTACTCAGAAAGCCCTTTGCACTTGGTGGTGTAACCCTGAACTGCACAGAGCAATTCCTATGACTGGATGACTGTCATCACCTCTCACTGTCTGCCAAGTGAGGGCCCTCCCATGCTCTGAATCAATCATTCATCCCCTGTCTCAGTTCTCCAGGATCTGGTGGAGAAGATAGCTTTGAATATTTCTCTGAGAACAGACTTTCAGCAAGCCAATGGGACCCAGCAAGTACCCTCCTCTACTTGTCTGATGTGGATATTTTTCTCATTTGACTTATCCCTGGAGTTCGGACATGGGCTCCTTGGAGCTTCAAACATTCTAATCTCAAAGATAAAGTCCTTTCTGTGCCTCATGAGGAAAATGTGATG
This sequence comes from Neotoma lepida, assembly GCA_001675575.1. Taxonomy (NCBI): domain Eukaryota; kingdom Metazoa; phylum Chordata; class Mammalia; order Rodentia; family Cricetidae; genus Neotoma; species Neotoma lepida. Next base: position 30,007 of record LZPO01076497.1, read on the forward strand.
ACAGTTTTTCCCTGGTGCCCCCCCCAGACCCAACAGCTTTCAAACTCTGGTCTGTTTCTTTCCAGTTGAGGGTTATTTGTCTTCCCTGAAGTAGAGTCAGCTTGAGTTCTTAGTTGCAAAGCAAAGAAACAGATCCTAAATAACTGTAGCAGAAAATGAATGCATGGAAAAGATATTAGGGAACCACAGAATTTTCAGGGTGCCTGGGAACTAGTNTGGAAAGTAAGAAAAGGTAAGGTTGCGGTTGCCTAAACTGTCCTTCATTCCGTGTCACAGATAATGTGCTGTGAAGCAGTTCTGTTCCCCCTGCTACACACTGGATGTTGTCACATGCTTCCACTTCTAAGATGGCTTCATCACTGTCTCTGTTTCTTGTGCCACTAGCTCCCAACTCAAAGTCTAGGATGGCATGTCTGGTTGGCCAAGCCTGGGTCTTGTTTGAGCATGGGAGACTGACAAAAAAANTTGTCTCTCCAACTTCTTAGAGAGAGATTATTTTTCTTCAAGATTGACATATGAGATCAGGTGGGGAGAGAGGGACATAAGATCAGGCAAGGAGTGGGAGGCAGGTAAGATCAGTGGGGAGGGGGAGACATATAAGACCCGGGAGACCCTTTCAAACATTTGCTAAGTGATGAGNATGATTAAGATACAATAGAACAAAAGCAGACTAAACCTTAACTGTTAGCTTTACTATGGATGTCTCCCGTTTAAAGTTTGGAAAACAAGACCCATTTCTAGGAATTCTTGTGATAGTTACATAAATTTAGGTTTGGTGCCTAGCACATTATCTGTGTCTAATGAATTCTTTTTTTTCTGAAGTAACTGCAGAAACCAAACCAGGAAAATAAAAGGGGACTATGAATGGGGTGACAAAAAGAGGAATATCAGGGTACAGATGATTTGAAGGGGGAAATGGGAAAACATGAGGGGCCACTTTAGTTAGGGAGAGAGGAAAGAAACAGGAGAGAGGAATAACAGTAAGGATGTCTGAAAAAGTCATAAGAAAGCTTATTATTATTTATCTACTTAAATTATATATAATATATATATAAGTCTGTATAGACATAATTATGTGTAGTTTAAGTGAAAATTTACTATCTGGGCTGACAATCCCCTCCTCCTGAATCATAGATGATCTAAGAAAAACCTTAACACCAGACACGAGAAATTCCCTTTTGAATTAATTGTTGGTCAGGGTTGTCTAAGAGATTCCCAAAATATTGTAGGCTATTGTTGTTGCCCTTGTTTGCCCCCCAGAGGTAGAAGATAAATTCCTATTGCTCAAGATATCATGCACTTCAGACAAAGGGCCTAGAGGACCTGAGCTGGATTTGAACTGAAAGCCTCCTTCCAAAGGACCAGAAGACACTTTGTAAGCTTCCAAGTGATGGAATCAACCAATAATCCTACCCAGCTATGTTGTTTATGAACCACAACAACCACTAGCATGGCAAAATAACCCTATGGGTGTAGTAGTGGCACACATACCTTGGCAGTAACCAACAGCTCTCTAATTGGACTAAGGCCTGCTCGACAAGAAGGAAATTATGCCTGCTACTGGAAACCTAGCCAACTACCTAGGGATAGAGGTCATGGATCTTTGAGGAGAATTTACAATTAGCACTTTACTAAACCAGCACAATCCTTAACTATGTTATAAATGTTTATACTTATACCCACAGATAAATGTCTTGCCATCAAGACACCTCTCTTTGCAACTGATGAAGACTATGACAGAAAACTACAACTGTTCAAAATGCAGAGAACAAGAGATCGTGTGGTGCCTAGTCCCAACTAATGCACGTACAACACATATACTTCCCCTAAAACTCAGGGATTATTGTGGAAGAGGGGACAGAAAAATTGTAAGAGTCAGAGGAACAGGAAGTTTGCTGTGATATTATGTTTCCTAGAAATGTCAAAGAAACTACACCCATGAAATCTCATCAGTGTGGCAAGACCTGAACAGTGATGATAGCACTATATATGCTAACTCTAGACAATTGCTAACACCAGAAATTAAGGAATATTAAGAGTGGAATATGTCATCCCNTGCTGATTAGTTATCAAATACAAAATGGTCAGCCTTGAAGTCATATACATACAAGTAACATT
>LZPO01076497.1:36104-55618 GCA_001675575.1 Neotoma lepida
ATAGCTCAGCCGTTAAAGGCTAGGCTCACAACCATAAATATAAGTTCATGACTCTTAACATCCAGGATCACAGTAAAGATGCAGTCATCAAATGTGTTTGGGAGGATCCACCTGGGGCCAATAAACCTCAGTATTTTAAGGGACTAATCTTCATTCCTCCTCAGGGAGATTTCTTAATATCTCCAAACCAACTATATTCTACTTTGCAAAGTTCTTTGGCTATTACTATTTTTAAAATTTCTGTATTAATCTTATTTTTTAAAATATATATAGGAGGGAGGGAAACTATAGTTGATATGTAAAATAAATGAAAAATTTAATTAAAAACATATTTATTTATCTATCTATTTATATGTATGTGCAAGAAAGGGGGAGGGAGAGAGAGGCGGAGGGAGAGAGGGGGGGAGGAAAGGAGGGAAGGACAGAGGGAGGGAGGGAGGAAAGAGTTTGCCATGCATGTAGGGTGCTCAGAAGCCAGAAGAGAGCGTCAGATCATGTGGCATTACAGATCACTGTGATCTGCCCAACATGGGTGCTGGGAGCTGAACTTGGGTCCTCTGGAAAAGCAAGAAGCCCTCTTAACCACTCAGCTATCTTTCCAACCCCTCTGTATGAATTTTTTAAAAGAATGCTATTTCTATTTTTAAAAAGCCTGTTTGGATTGTGATTTGACCAAATTTATAGTTCAATTTGGAAGATTATTGACAGCTTAATTAATCTTGTGTCTATTTATGAATTTCTATACATTTAACTTAGGACTTTAAAAGTATCTCTTGATAAGGTTTTGTAGTTTTTGAACTAAATAATTAAAAATTTAAATTTCATGTATGTGTACTATATTACAACATTTCCCCCTCCCTCCAGTCTCTCCTGTGTCTCTCCACCTAGCTCCCTCTCAAATTCACAGCCTCTTTTCCTTTAATTATTATTGTTACATATGTATGTATATATGAGTAAATATATAAATACAACCTGCAGAACTTCCATATAGTGTTCTTCATATGTAAATGTTTTTAGAACTGACCACTTGGTAACCAATTAGGGGACTTGTATTTGGGAAGGACTGATTGATTCCCCATCTCTCAGCAGTCATTAACTGCCTATAGCTCCCCATCGAGGTGTGAGACCTAGCCAACTACCTATGGTGCTGAGGCCATGGGGAGCCTACTATTACCACTTTCCAAACCAGTCTTGTCTCTAATGGCATTCCAAATACTTATCCTTATACCCACAAATAACTAGCCTCACCCTCATCAAAGAAGCTTCTTTTTGCAGTGGAGTCCACTACAGAAAGCCACAGCTGGTCAAAATGCAGAGAGCCACTGATAATGGGGTACCCACCCTCAATTGACACAACTCCAACACAACCCCTACACCTAAGGGTGTGAGGCTTTCAATGTGTAGATCTTCCACATTGTCAGACTTATCCCTAAGTATCTATGATGCTATTTGTAAATATTTTCTTGCCTTTCCATTTCTATCAGCTCATTACTAGTCTGTAGAATGACAATTGATTTTTGTATATTGATCTTAGGCCTATGACCTTGTGAAAATCAGTTACTAGCAGTAATTATTAGTTTTAGGTAGATTATGAAGAAATGATTGATATTTAAAAATAGGTTCCAAAGGATTTTTCTATACTGGTGATGGTCTTGCTTGCAAATAGGCAATTTAAATTTTTCTTTTCACTGGGCGTGGTGGTGCACACTTTTAATCCCAGCACTTGGGAGGCAGAGCTAAGTGGATCTCTATGAGTTCCAGGCTACCCTGGTCAACAGAGCAAAGTCCAGGACATCCAGAACTACAAAGAGAGACCTTGTATCAAAAAACAGAAAAGAAACAAATACACTTTTTTTTTCTTTTCTTTTCAAATGTGCCCCCACTGCCCTGGCTTTGCTTTTCTGTATTGGAACTATACTGGACCAGAAGAGACAAGACACACACACCTTTATTTCCTGACCATACTGGGAAGGATGAGGCATTTGTAAAAGTCATTAATGTCTAAAATGAGTTTGAAGAGGCTCTCCCCTGTGTCATACTTTGCTGCAAGTTTTACTGGGTGGTAGATGTTGGGTTTTATTCAATATTATTTTTTCCTGCATCCATTAGACTCATGATTTAGAGTTGCCTGTTAGACTATTAGTGCTAGGAACTGTCCTGAGTGTCATATGGGAAACCAGCCTTAAATTTATGGGATGGCCACCATTTGGTCATGATACACCTTTGAAGTATATGCTGTTAAGTAACCTGCATGGAGAATATTGGTCTTTAGTTTTCCTACAATTTTGTTTTGTCTGATTTTGTGATCAGCACAAGCTGACTTCTTACAGTTAAGATGTGAGGCAGTCCCTCCTTTTTGATGGTGGAAAGGCTTTGTTGCCTCTTGAAGTGTTCCTGTGGGTGGCAGCTGAATCCTCAGAGGTCTTCTCACATGGGCATTCATCTGTAGATCACTCTGCATGTTCTCAGCAAGTGCAGCCTACATATCTTGTATGTTGTGCTTCCATTTCTCTTCAGCACAAAACACATCCTCATTTTAAACTCAACTTTCCCCCCTTTGATTTATAGTTTTGTTTTTACAACTGTATTTTCAGTTTTAAATCCTACCTCTGTGTCTAATTTCATGGGGGCTGTAGTTCCTTTCTTCCTTCTCGCCCCCTTCCTGCCTCCTCCTTTCCTTCCTCCTTTCTGTCCTTCCTTCCTTTCTTTCTGACAAGGTCTCATGCAGCCCAGGCTATCCTTAACTCTTGACTCTCTTGCCTCCATCTCCCAAGTGCTTAGATTATAGGTAGACACCACCACAACTGGCTTTCAGCATACGTGTTGTATGACATGAGCAGACACTTCCTTGTTATCAGTTCCTGTGTGTGATCCTGCATCACACAATAGCCTTGCATAATATGAACACTTCAGCATCATTGATATATTTCTGAGGCTCTGTGGTTTGACTCTTGGCTACATTTCTCTGATAAGAATGTTGCTTTCTCTTATTACTCTGGCTATTTTTAAGGGCTTTGTCTATGTCATTGGTTTTCAACAATTTGGTTTTGATTTGCTTCCACATAGTCTTCTTTATGTCTCTGGTATTTGTATGTTAGTATTCTTGGATCTGGAGTGTATAGTTTCCATGATATTTTGAGACTAGTTCACCATTAATTATGTATTTTTTATTTCCTCCTTTCTGTTTCTCCTCAGAGATACTGATATACACATATCAGGATACTTAGTATTTCCAAAGCTCAATGGTACTATTTTCCTATTTTTCTGTCTTTTATTTAAAAAATCATTTTTATGGAATGGGAAGAGGGACAAAAAGGTAAAGGTGCTTGCCACTATGTGTGATGACCTGAGCTTGATCCTCATCAACTCACATGGTGGAAGGAGAGAACTATCTCTTCCAAGTGGGCCGTGCAACACACACAACAAATAAATGAAGAAATATCATACCCCCAATTCTTGAGACTAAACCCATGGACTTCAGTATGCTAGGCAAGAGGTTTATTGTTGGGCCACATACTCTGTCCTTCATTGCTTTGTTTTAATGAATTATATTATATTTTCAGTTCATCAGTATGTATTTTCTCCTTCATTGTGTAATCTTTGAAACCACTTCAGTATATTTGATTATTTTGTGTATTTTAGATTTTAATCCTTTCTTGAGCTTTTTAATGAATCTTCATTTAGGATGCCTAGTATTTTTTCTAGAGAATTCAGTTATAATCAGTGGTTTAATGTTTTTAATGTTTAATGTCCTAATTCTATCACCTACATCTTTTTAGGGTGCTTCAGTTGATTGATTTTTATGTTATATGGGCTGTTTTCACTGCTTCTTTGCATGCTTGGTAATTTTTATTGAGTGGCAGGCATTTAATATTGACCTTGGGTGTTCAGGGATTGTTGCTTGCTTTTTTTTTTTCATGAATATCTTAGCTTTTTTTCTAGGATGCAATCAAGTTGCTTGGAGACAGTTTTATCCTTCTGGGAACTGCTTGAAGGCATTGTTGGTGAAGACCTTAATAACATTTATGCTAGAGATAATTTTGCCTCATTACCAAGCAGAGTCTTTCTGGGTTTTCCAGGCTGTGTTAGCAGGAGTATGATCTTTCCTGACTGAGCTCTGGGGATTATTCTCTGTCATCCTTTCAGGTGGCCCTTTGTGCAGCCTTGTATGGTTTCCCCATAAGCATGTCTACCACACTTCAGGCACTGTGCTATGCTCCTTAAGAACATATTAATAGGAGCAAAACAATAATGGAAAACATTAATATCAATTGAGTACACAATTCATGATAGGCACTGTCCTAAATTGTTTTGAGTTTTGTTTCATTACATGACTTGGTCAAGTCACTCAGAAATCAGCAGAAGTAGGATAAGACACAGCCAGACTTCACAGCCTGGGGTCATAACCTGTGCTCCCCAGCCCCTCTTGGCATAACAACTTAGTATCAGCTTCTGGGTATGCTCTGGGGTAAGTAAGAGAAGATATCAAGCGAGACATAGGAAAATGTACTCTACTTTCTTTTTCTTCCAGTTTATTCTTCTCTCATATATTGCATTCCAATAGTGGTTTCTCCTCCACCACCATCCCCCACCTCACATCCCTTCTCCTCCAAATCCAGTCGTCCTCCTTTCCCTTCAGAAAAAGGCAGGCCTCCCAGGGATAGAAACCAAACATGGCATGTCAAGTTATAATAAAACTAGGCACCTCCCTCATATTAACGCTGGACAAGGCAATCCAGTGGGAGGAAAGGGGTCCCAAAATCAGACAAAAGTCAGAGGCAGCTCCTGCTCCCACTGTTAGGAAACCTACAGGAACTCCAAGCTACACAATCATGACGTATATCCAGAGGATGTAGGGTACTCTACTTTCAGTGTCTTAATTTAGCAGGGAAAATTCTGGCTGTTAGGTAGTAGCATGGCAATTCTGTAGTTTTATGGGTATTGCTGCTCAGAAAAAAGCAGAGGTAGTGATGTCGTACCTGGATGTAGTTGTTTAATAAATAGTTATGTAGATCGTGGTGAAATGAGACAATAACCATGTACACGACAGGGTTCAGAAACATCCTGTTAAAAGTTATCCAATAGGCCAGGAAACTGAGGCTAAAGTATCTGCTGGTCTCACAGATAGAGAATGGAGGCAACACTTCACAGGGTCTTTCCTGTCTTTAGTCAACTCACAGTTCCTCATACATTATCCATTTCCACAGACAGGTATCCAGGAGACCCTCTATAATGTGCTGACTGGTGAGCACAATCCTTTCTGCTGTGACTTTATTAATCTGTTGGGGGTTATTGAGTAGTTAAAATGTTAATAGATATGGCTTCCAATAATCATGTCAACAGATCTTTATAAAAACTGTGGGATGCCTTTAAACCAGGCCCCCAAAACAGTGTTGGTTCCATGTTAGGCTCAGTATAACCTCTAAGAAAATAATAGGTATTATCAGTCTGAGCCTATGATTCCCCAGCCACTGGCTTCTCCATGGGAAGTCATCCTCATAACGATAGCTATGATTTGTCAATACTTCCTGTTTGCAGAAGATTGCCCTCAGGATTTTTTGTATGCATTCCTTGATTCTGCCAATGTCAGTTTTATTACTTCCCATTTCATAGATGACAGTCAAGGTCCTGAAGATTGAAAGAACATGCCCATGATTTCTCTCTCTCTCTCTCTCTCTCTCTCTCTCTCCAGCTCTTGATTGCAAAGAGTTTCCAGACACAAGGAACAATGGGGTCAGAAACACAGAAGCATGAAACAGTAACATGTAGTTGAGGACCCTCCTTACTGGACATGTCCAGATCCCCTTCACACCTCAGACTTCTCATAATAGATCTGCTCATGTTCTTCCCTGCCTGTCTTAGCACATTTCTTTCAACTTAGGGTCAATTTTCTGCTTTTCAGCACAGCCAACAAGGCAAAGTTGGTGAGGTANTCCCTGNTGTGTCGAGTAAAGCCCATCTCCCTATTTCCTCTAAGCTTTCTCTTTCCTTGCATTGTTTTTCCCAAGAGTCTCAGGATTCATAATTATCTACTCTGTTATCCTCTTTTCCTCCACGAGTAGGTATTCCTTGTGTGTGTGAAGCTCACTTTTTTTTCTCTNTTGAAGCAGGGTCTCTCACTGTCCTGGCTTTTGCCAAGTAGACTAAACTAGTTAGTCAGTGAGGTCCAGGATCTATCCATTTCTGCTTCCCCAGCACAGGGATTACAAGCATGCATGCCCACACTTGCCTTTCACTATGTGGATTCTGGGGATATGAACTCAGTTCTTCATACTTTCAAGGCAAGTGATCCACAGCTAACAACTGACCATCTCCCCAGCCCTGAAGACAGCTTTTCTATCTACTTTGTTTAATTGTTCTGTCTCTGGCACCTCCCCCAAATATTGCAGAGATATTGTCAAAAGTGAAGGCAAAGGATCATGGGGTATGATGGTAAGAAGCTACAAGAGACCTTTAGAAGGTGACTTTGAACNAGGAGGCCGGTTACTAGCAGAGAGAAGAGACACAAAGGGAGACAACAGCTAGAACACTCAGGATTAGTTTTTCGTCTTGCCTTCCTCTTCTTTGCTNTCCTTCACAGCCANTGCAATTGTCTGTCCTGCTTCTTGAAACACTCTCTCTTGTTCTTTCTCATTTTCAGTAACTGTTTATCTGTTCGATTTCTTAGCTTTTCAGTGTTGATCTATGTGTATTGAGCATTGCTCTTTCCGTGGCGATTGGATTCTCATTTTTCAAGTTTCAGCTTATATGTCTGTAATAACTACTTTTTTCTAATTTCAATGCTTTGACATCTTGGGAACTTATTGACCCTGGANGGATTGTCAGTACCATGATCAGTGCATTTGTATGGATAGGAAAGGATTTGTATCAAAGACACCTTGCATATGCAAACTAAAACCCTTATTCAACTATTAGCTTAATTGGGCTTCTGCTCTCAACACCCCAGTGCCAGGCACACTTGGGGCACCCCTGTGCACCATAGGTCACTAAATGACTCAACTAGTCAGTCCTAAACCCACCAATCCTGTCTTGCCCAATTCTTCCTTGGAAATGAGAACAAATGCTCCTCTCAGTTCTTCATACTTCTGCTTCTAATTGACCCTGATATTTCCCACATGCCCCCCTGTGACATGGTATCCTTCCTGTAGGGATTTTGAGAGCTCTCAGTGCAGCCATATCTTCATCAGCTGGCTTTACTGTCCTGAATAATATTAATTTTAAGGGAACCATGCTTTAAAGAGCCTTTTCCCCAAACACTGTTGGTTTCCTACATGGAAAGTGCCAAGGTTGTGATGATCTAATTTTTGCAATCATTGTCTAGTTATTTATCACTAGACTTGTTGAGGCTTGGGACCATGTATGTCTTGATGGTCTTTGTATCTCTGCTGCTTTGTACCTAAAATATGCTTAATAATGAGTGTAGAACAGAAAGATGCATATTCTTTAGGGGGTTTCCTTGTTAGGTTAGGCTAGTAGAGATGAACAAACTTCCAATCCAGTAGTTTAACACAATAAAACTTTACTTCTTATACAAAGTCTTCCATACATTGGGCATCCCGCTTCCATCTTGTAGCCAAACATCCAAACATGATCTCTAAAACTACCACATTAGTAGCATGGAAATGGTTTTCAGTCACTTCTACCCATACCTTATTGACCAACATGTAATCACATGGTCCCAGTGGATGTAAGCTAAGGAAGCTTGGAAACATAATCTTTCCTGTGTGCCTTGGTTACAGTAGATCACAGAGCATGAGCTTCCTGATACATGGTATAAAGGAGACTAGAACAGTTGACAAGGCTGTGCAGAAAGCCAGGAGACATTTCTCTGCTCTGGATTCCATAGGCATCTGTTTTCCTATTTTTCTCTCATTTCTTTGCAAGCTAAAGGTCTAAGATGAGAACATGGAAGATAGAAGTGAGTGTGTGGCATTGGACAAATCATACCTCCCCTTTCTGAGCCCATTTTATCAGTAGGAATGAGCATCAATGCTTGCCTCACAGAGTTGACATGAGCATCAGTGATAATGCATGCATAGGATCTGGAACACAGGGCTCAGCAACTGATTGCCACCATTAGAGTGGTTGTTTCAATCATCTTGATAATTATAGCAAACCTACAGCCACAGAAATTAACAAAACAGCATTTGGATTTCCATCTCTACATATGGTGACCTGACAAAGGACCTCACACCTGTTTCAGAGAAGAGGAAAATATCCTGCCTCATGTTGGCTATTTCCTCTGTCTCCAGATTGCCATGTGATGCACACCCCTCCCACTCTGGTTAGAAGGTCAATTACAGTGCATCCCTTTTCCAGGGTAATAAGTTTTTAATGTAGACACAATTAGTGAATAAGTAGTTGATTAGTTCATTATGAAAACACCGAAAACAACACCATTTGTGGTGGCAGAAGCTCAAGGAGGACAGATCTGTTCCCTTTTCATGCTATCAGCTGGGTCAGCAAGCCAGGAAGGGAACATAGTTTACCATAATATTAAACCCTTTTAACACTGAAAGGCCATTATGTTAGAAAAAACTCCCCCTCTAGGGTATTAATTAGGGAGACAGAGCTTTAAAAACTCACAGTCCCATTAAATTCTTCTCTTATAGCCATTTTCATGAGGAATCCTTAATGTGAAATGCTGACGAAAAAGCACGGCTGAAGACTGTATGAAATCTCAGAGCCATTGATCTATCATTTTCAAGGGAGACAGAAAATGGAGAACACTTCATCATGTTCCTGGTGTTGGGTGTCAAAAGCAATTGTATGCAGCCTGGACCAGCAGTTAGAAAGCAGTACAGCCTCTGTGTGTGATCCCTAAGCTTCCCCAAGGCTAATGAATGATAGCTCTGGGTGGAGGCCCGTGCTGTTCCAGCCCAGGACCACTCTGTTCTCCTGGGGATTTCCTGGGTTTCTCTGCATCTTTGGCTGGTGTGGAAATTCTCATTTGGAATTCTTGTGCATGTGTTTACAGCTATAGGCATTTAAACATATGCAGCCATACATTCATTGGTTCACCACTGGAACAGACAGGAATCACAAGTTGTATACTGTGGCAGGTACATGAGATTGAGGTGTGAGTGGATTACATAAGGTCCCTGAATCTTGAGACTCCTAGTGTAATAGGGGATATCCCTGTACCAAGAAGTCACAGTGACTGCAAATGAGATTGATGTAACAGATGGAGACTTAAGCAACATCAGAGAGAGTGGAGAACAGCTCTCTACAAAGCTGACATGAGAAAGGAGGTGTTCAGAAGCAAGATGAGTGGATGAATGGAGGTCTTTCTGAAAGAGAAAATGTCCCTTGCTAATTCAAAATGAGCATAGAACAAAAGACATTCGGAATACAGTAAGGAGGCCAGGTAGCTGAAAGTGTAGTGACTGATAAGAGAATGCCTGGAACACAGATCTGGAGAATAGCCAGGGGCTGTGTGGACAGGAGGGATTGTCATATTCATCTGGAGAGAATTGATACTACCATTAGCAGCAAATAACATGGCCATTCTTATGCATATGTGAGCACACAGACACATGCTTGTGTTAAAGCTGAAATACTATGAGAGTCTGAATAGATCGCTTTCTCTCTCTGATCCTTTCCCAATTCATGAAATGGTCCTACTGGATTTCACTAGCTAGTGCACAAACCCACACAGCTGAACATGCTCCTGGTGCCTGGAGAGTCACACAGGAACATTTCTTTCCTTCTCTCATCCCTCTCCAGCTCTTCTCTTCCCACTTTCTCCTCCTTTCTNCCTTCTCCACTTTCTGTTTCTCTCCTCCTCTCTTCCCTTCCTCAGCTCTTCTCTTCCCCATCCTCTCTTTGCCTTTATAAAGTGAACTAAACACATGCCTCATGTCTTTTAAACTTCAGGACTTAGAGCTTTTTCTTTCTAAACTGGGACCTCCATCTTGTTTATTTCTCTTATTAAATCAACCAGTACATGAGCAAGTATTTAGAAGGTCACTTTATGCCTGGGTTCTCTGTGTGGGCCCACATCTTAGTTAAGGATCTGGGTTCTCTGTGTGGACCCACATCTTAGTTAAGGGACCTGGGTTCTCTGTGTATGCTCACTTCTTAGTTATGGGCCTGGGCATGTATATGATCCAAGGAACATAAGAAGGTATTCCTTAAATAAAAAGGAGTAGAGACTAAACAGAAACCACTCAGCTTGCTGATCACTCTTCCTCAAATGTGTTATTGAATTCAGTCATCAGTCACAGCAGAAAGTTGGTGTGCACGGCCTCTTTAAGGATGCGTAATACTCTTGCTTTTGGATTTTACTATTCTCCTTCCTGTGGCACTACCTGTGGCTTCTCAGTTCCTTTTTCTGCAGAATAATCTTGAAAACATCACCTTAGCATCCTCTAATGTTGGCATGAACAGTGATCTAACCATCCAGGGACGACTGGAGTCTGATCACACATCTATCTATTCGGACATGTGGAAAAGTGCTCACCACAATCATAGGACTTAATCACAATTCACTTATCTCGATGGCTTCATTTTGTATTTATTTTCAGTAAATAATCTTGATGTTAATTCCTAGTGGGCCCTGAGAGAGGAGGCGGGATTTTAATGAATTGGTGATGAAGTGGAAATATTGTGAAATGCCGAATAATGTATTTTGCTTGCCACCTAATTACTTATCTGCTGCCTAAGAGCACATTTTATAATATCATACTTCCTGATCTGTTCATCTGGCAATAAAAATGCTTCCTTGTGAATGCTACATGCTCCCAAGTAAAGACCAGCACATTAGAAGCTCAACATATAACGAGACTTTAATGACTCGATCATATCCTTTATGAAACTGAGAAAGGGGTTTCTTGTTTCAGTGAAAATACGTTTTCTTCTCCAAGAGAATATTGCTGGAAAAAGAATTGTTCATCAGTCAGAACACAGGTATACACACACACACACACACACACACACACACACACACACACACATATACACACACTTCCACACACCCACTTGTTCCCCAAACAAAGGCTTGTTAAATTCTGGTCATTAGCAACCCTTTTTTGTTACTGTGTGTGTGTGTGTTGGTATATGTGTGTGTGTGTGTGTGTGTGTGTGTGTGTGTGTGTGTGTGTGTGTGTGTGCTTGTGTGTCAAGCCTCTGGTATTATTCCTCAGGCACCTCCAACTTTATTTTAGATTAGGACCCCACATTAGTCTGGGGTTGCTAAGTAAGCTAGGTGTAGGTGAATGTTTTGTCTGGGTCCCACCAGGCCCCACGCGGTCCCGCAGCCACTTATAAATAAATAACTCAAAAGCTTATATTAATTACAACTCCTTGGCCATTAGCTCAGGCATATTACTGACTAGCTCTTATACTTAAATTCAGCCCATTTCTATTAATCTATGTTTTGCCACATATTGTGTGGCTTTACCAGTCTGCAGGCATGTTGCTCCTTCCGCGGCGGCTGGCGTCTCCTGACTCAGCCTTCCTCTTCCCAGAATTCTCCTTGTTTGTTTATCCCGCCTATACTTCCTGCCTGGCTACTGGCCAATCAGCATTTTATTTATTAATTAGAGCAACACATATTCACAGCATACAGAACAATATCTCCATCAGCTAGGCTGGCCAGAGAGTAGGTGCCAATGATTCACCTGTTTCCATCTCCTCAGCTCTGGGATTACAAGCACACACTACCATCCCAGGCTTTTTACATGGATTCTGGACATTGAACTCAAGTACTCATGGTTGTATGACAAGTACTTCATAGCCTGAATTGTCTTCCCAACCCCATATTTTGTTACTTTTCTTCTAACAATGCCACAGAAAGAGACAGAAATGTTGGCTGAGTCCCAGAGAAACAATGTCCCTTGCATCCTTTGACAACATATTTTGGAAGCTACAACACGGAAATGACAAGTTGAGATACACAGGTAGCAGGTGGAGCTCCGTAATCACAGCTTCCCGATGTCACCTGTTTACCAAGCTGCAGAGCCTGTGTGGCACAGTGGAATCCAGAGAACAACAGGTCTCAGCTCCGCTCTCAGAGACTCCTCAGCTGGGGACAGTTTTGTTCCATCCACCCTATTTGGGGACATGTATCAATGTCTAAAGACATTTTTGGTTGTCTTAGGTTGCAAGAGAGGCTCCTGGCATCTGATGGGCAAAAGACAGGGATTCCACAAGACACTGCAGGATGTAGCACAACCTGTCACTCCCAAGTCAAGACTTATCTACCCCAAGATGTCAGTTTTACTAAGATTAGGAGATTATGGTCTAATGACAAGTCCAACCATTGCAATGGAGGCTGATAAATACATCCAGTGTCAATGGGAGGTTAGGCTGATTTTTGCCAGTGCAGAATGGTAGGGTACCTAATCCAGCTTGGGGTGGGGCAGGTTACATTTCCAGGTAATGGCTGAACTGAAGAGCTTGAAGACATTAACCAGAAGACATGGGGGAAAGGCTCTGAGAAGCGTAAATAGAGAGTTTTTATGAGAGCCAGATGCCACAGTCTGGCTCCAACAAGGGTGGCTTTGCTTAAGCCATTTCACCTCCCAAGGCCTCAGTCTCCTACCTGCTCCTAGTAAAATGAGGAATTGGAATAGATGATTTCCAAAGTCATTTCTTACTGTGTTTTATTGTTCCATAACTTCATATAGCATCTACTTACACAGGACTTAAATTTTTAAAAGTAAATTCATTTTTAACTAGCACATAACAGAGAAAATTACATATGAATGGAATCACATATGATGCTGTTTTTTGCTCTTTGAGACAAGGTCTCATTGTGTTTCTAAGGCAGACCTGGAAATCACTATGGTTCTAGGCTAGCCTTAAATTCATAATCTTCCTGTCTCTGTTTGTGGAGTATTGGTATTACAAGTGTGCACCACCACATCCAGCACATGCATGTTTAGATATTATATGATGCTTACATTAAAGTAAATACAGTCATTCTACTATTAAACCACACCAGAGCTTCTTGCTCATATCTAAATATAATTCAATACCAATTCATCAACCTTTCCCTATCCCTTTCTCTCCCTTGCAACTATCACCCAATTTCATCTACCCTGTTTATTGACCACCATTTTACTTTCAAATTCTCTGAGATTGAGTTTTTTAGAGTTCACTTATAAGTCATTATTCCTGTCCTTCTATGCCTGGCTTAGTTCACTTAACACAATGACCTCTATTTTTATTCATATTGTTTCAAAGGACAGATTTCATATATTTTTAAATGGCTGAACCTTATTTCACAGTGTATATGCCACATATCCTTCTCTGCTCTATCATTCCAATTTAGCATATATGTTGCCAAAGTGAGCACTGTATATTATATTCATTCTTCATCCATTCATCTGAGGATGGGCACTGAGGTTTTTCCGGAGTGAAGGTATCTCTCCTCAACATATTGATTTTATTTCCTTAGACATACACTCCGGAGTGAGATTACTAGATTATATGCATTTTTCTGTTCTCGCTTTGAGACAGCATCTTGCTATGTATCTCAGACTAACCTAGAACCCAACTTTCTGCCTTTGCCTCCTTAGTGCTGAGAATACAGGTTTATACTGTGTACAAGATAATTTATTTTCTATTTTTTGCCCTTAATTGTAAAATCTGCTCACATGACAAGTTCCAGACTCCTGGTTGTTTATCTAATAGCAAATGGCTTTCCTTGGTCCCCGGCCTTAACTGGGTTCTAAAAACACAGAACTCTTCCTTCCTTATGTGACCTGCATACACTCTCTCTATATATACCTGCCACAGTATTTGAGCTTTGGGTCCCTTGGTAGTTTCAGAAAAATATGGTAGCATGAAATAGTACAGAGAAAATGGGGGTGGAACTGGGAGTGAGAGGGAGTAAGACATTTGAAAACTGTTGATGAGAAAGAATGAGTAGAGCAGGTCAGTGCTGCACCCAGGGCTCAGGAGACGGGGATGTCCAGGAGAACAGTCAGACTGGAACTGCTGAGTGCTTACACTAGTGCTCAGGCTGTGCTGGTAGAGCTGCTTACTCAGGAGAGGCTCTCTCTATATCTCTCCTCCTTTCCAAATAAAGGGGCCAGGCAGGCTATGAGGATGAGGGCACACAGGGACCAAGGGATGATCTTCACTGTCATGAAGCAAAGACAGTCCTGAGACAAGTAAAGAAAGGCTTCTCATGCCAAGCAAAGCCACCTTGTATTCCAGTTACTCATTGCACACCAAGAGACTGTGTCCCGGTCCTTGGTACAGGACACTACAGTGCAGGGCCTGCTGTGGAGTAGAGCCAGCTTGGCTTCCAGATCTGTATAGAAGATGATCTCACTGAGCTTTGTGTTTCCCCTTTAGAAAAGAAGAGATGGGAGTGGGGAGAAGATGGGAGAGGCTCGCCTGTAGAAGAAAACAGTTTGCTGCCCTATTGCCTGAGACTGTAGCTCATAGACAGAACAAAGATATGGCAAATGTTTACAGTGATTGATGTACTAATTGCCTTTATTTGATCCTTATACTCAGTGTGTATCCACATTATATCTCATAAAGGTGGAAAACTGTCAGTGAAAATAAGATAAAATGGTGATTCTTCCCATGTTCCAGAGATANTTAAGGGTTAAGTTGAGAGAAAGTAAAAATATTCTCGAGGATGGGAAGTTCTCTGGGTTGGATNAGACATAGCTGATACTGGATTCTGAGGTCAGCATTTACCTAGGCTTAACTTTACCAGTCTCCAGTTGACAGTGATGGCATGTGGCCAGCAAGAGGTAAAGGACTTCCTCAGTTGGTCTTTAAGGGATTTGGGATTAGCTCCAGTATTTCTCAGCAGGGTACTGAGAATCCCTAGGAGGGATATGCTCATTCAGGGAATTAGCATTTGGGAGGAGGGTTGCACAGTGGTAATAGTGGACACTGAAACATGGCTCCTCTTGCANTTCCGAGCCTGAGAAGGTCCAGCACCATTTTACTTGAAACACAGTGTATAAACAAATCAAACAAGACAGCAGTGAATGACCAAAGCCATGCAGCGACAGGACTTGGATTTGAACTTTGAACAAAGAATCTCAATCTCTCCCTCACTTCCTCTTTTCTTCCCTCTCTCTATGATGTGTAATGTAGTGTATCTTTTAAAGTAGCACCTTCATTTCTCTTGTTTGCATTTATTCTGCTTAATGTTAAAAGCTCACCCAATTATGATTTCTTTATTCAGTATGTCGTACTCTTATCCCTGAGGTCACATCTAACTTTAGAGACGTCTCACATAGTCCCTATGTGTACTTGTCGGGGTGTTGCTTGTGGTCATTAGTTCCAGTGGCTTCAGCTACCCAGTTTGGTTCTTGGTTGCTATGAGCCATTGCTCCTTACTCCCTCAGAGGAACTCAGTTCCCACTTTGGCCTCTGACTGTATGAGCCACAAATCTTGCCATGGCTTCTTTCCCTGAGTCTGAGGCCTATCCAAAGTCTCCAAGTCTCCTGTCATCACAGCCTGGGTCTCACAACTTAATGCACTTAATGGCCAATTACTACACTTCTCATGGTCCAGTTTTCTTATGCCAGTCAGGCCCAAGTACTTCTTGTAGACACCATGAGATCCATCCCAGGGCAGCCAGGTGGACCCAAGTACATGGACCCACAGTGTCACTTGTATCTGACTATAATATTTCTCCTAATTCCTGATAAAAGCAACTTAAGGAAGGGTTTATTTTGATTCACAGCTGGTCACTCCATCATTGTGAAGAAGTCAGGGAGGCAGCAACTACCTCATTGCAACTACAGTCAAAAAGAAGAGACCAGTGAATGCACAGGCTTAGCTAGCTTTCCTCTTTCTGTGAAGTTCAGAACCCCAACCCTGGGAATAGTAACACTTCCTTTTAGGGTGGGTCTTCTCATCTCAGCTTTTAGGTGTGTCCAAAGGCTAACCTACCCTAAATAATCCTTCACAGGTCTGCAAAGAGCTGTGTCTCCTAGGTGATTCCTGATCCTGTCAAATTGATTAATTAGCATTACCCATCACATGTGCTGAGGGTTCTAGATTCAACCCAAGCATGGCCCTTCTCACTTATGGTAAGACTAGTGTCCAGTGCATCTGTGAGCTGGCTTTTGACTCATCACCATTTTTCCCCACAAGTAAAATATAATTACAGGCTTATTGTTACATTATAACCTCACTTGGAGGAGTGGGTGGTAGGGTGGGCTGAAGCTCAAGGCAGATAATGGCCTCACAGATCCATGGCCCTCAGATCACCCACATCTTGTCTCTCATTCTGTTCTTAATCTGTTGTTGAGACAATAAGTGAGCCATGGTGCTGACTTGACGTTATTCATCTGTGTAGTTACTCCAAAACTGGGCAAGACACATGAATCCAATAATAGCATTTTATCTCCACCGTTGATCTTTGAGGGCCAGAGCTGGGTATCCTCCTCATTTGCTGACTTCAGAAAGTGTGACTGTCTTTGCATTTCCTTTTCTATGCTTGATCCACCATCCCTGAGAGTGTATGTGGTGTGTGTGTGTGTGTGTGTGTATGTGTGTGTATGCACGTGCGTGCGTGTTTATGTGATCCTCCACTAAATCCTGAGATGTTTCTGAAACCTACAGGTTAGAGAGATTGGCATCTTGATTCTACCATGAACAGTATACAATGCTCTGTCTAAGAGGACACACAACTCGTTTAATTAATGGTTATCTATCTGAAATTTTCTCTCCTGTAACTTAGAAGTCCTCATGCCTCCTGGGATAGAATTAAACAAACACTGGTTTGTAAAATGCTTGTTTGTATCAATACTATATTTGGAACCTCAAAAATCAATACCTGAGCTCTTTTGTAGTCTGACCCCACTATACAAACTCCTCTCAGGGACTCTGGCTGCCTGTGAGCATCTGCATAATAAGGAAGTGCCCGTTACACAAAAATGGCTTAGAGGAAATATTATAGTCAGTTATTTACAATATCCTATCATGAGTGCATTAGGCATGGCTGTTAGCCAACTTTTTCTTTAAGAATAATCTGGCAGTTCTATGTAAGCATCCATTTGTATGATTTCTTTTTTGTCTAATTTTTGTCTTGCCTACTGGGCTGTGAGCTTTAAGCACAGAGGTCTGCTTTTTCACTGATATAGTCTCAGTGTCAGGAACAATGTCTTGTACAGAAAGATATTCAAACTATTGTGAATGAATGAATGAATGAATAAATGAATGAATGAATGAATGAATGAATGAATGGGTTTATTCTGAGATTCTATGGACAAGAGAGAGGAAAATATGTTTGAACTTAAAGGACAAGTCCAAGTGTAAGAAAGAGATCCTGCTATTCTTCTCAGAGTACAGGGTGTCTTTCCATCCATGGGTCAGGTTCAAGGGTAGATCAGGGAGAGACAGTCTGTAAATCTGAGGACTGGCTCTCATCTTGCACATTTGCTGAGAAGCCATGTCAAAGCTTGTCTCATCTTCAGGTCTTATTTTCATATTTTGATTCATCTGTAAATTTTTGAAGGGACTGGGAGAGTCTTCAAACTCACAGCTTCACTATCTCCTGGAGAAGTGTCTGTGTCTTAGCTCAAGCATCACTCTTTGCAGGTTGCTTCCTCAAATCACATCCCAGCTCCTGACATAGCAGATGGAGCTGGTGCCACCCACGACTGACAGATGAGGCTCATTTAATTCGCAGCATTTAACCACTTGCTATGTGGCAGAATCATGTAGCTCCAGGTTGCTGGGAGAGCCTACCTCTTCCTTAACAACACAGACAATGTCCTACTTTCATGCCTCTGACCTTACTAGAGTCTAGGAAAATGGAACAGAGATACCAGCCCTAGATGTGTGCAGCTGTATTTGCACATTTGGGTGTCACAGTATTGACTAGACAGTGAGACGTGCTGGGGAAAAGTCAGGCACTCGTTATTCAGCTTGGTTTATTTCCAGATTCACCTGTTCAACAGTCAGTTGGTTTCTTTCTGTCCTATTCAATAATAATTTCTATAATTCTAGAAAGACCTAGTATTAAATGTAAGATACCTTAAGAAGCACAGCACATTTTTCCTATTTCAGTTGTGACATCTAAAAACGCTTATTACTCCTTAACAGTAATGGCTCCCTCAATCTCATTGCTGTTATTGACTGCTATGCCCTAAGCATAAACATCTTTGTATGCTTATTGTATTCTTAAAACAGCGTTCCTGTAGGTAGGTACTATGATTATTATTTCAGCTGAAGAAACAAAGAAATTATAAATGCTAAGAAAGTATGCAAAGTGATCCAGTTACTAAAGGAAGAGCCAGGACTCACATCTGAGCACAGCCACACCCCTTCCTTTTGTTTTCTAGTTCTTGATGGAGACCCCTCCTAATGAGCATGGCTCCTGTCCTTGGCTCTGACCAGGGTGTCTTGAAAAGAAGAGTGGGCTATAAAAGGCAAAGAGCCTCTCCCATGTGTCTTATGAATGAAGAATATTGAGGCTCACCATGGAAATCCACAAATCATAGCCCAAGTGGAAAGTTTAAAGGATGAGATGAAGGTATTAAATGTAAACAGATTAGAATTCTTTGAACTTATGGTCAAGTTAACAGACCACCCACTACTGCTTCCCATTGGTAGAATGTATGTTGAAATATTGCCTTGGAGGCAGGATTAGATTAGTGGGATAAGACTCACAATTGTTGTTGTTTAGGTCTTTTTCTTTTAGTTGGTCTTAGCCCAAGGTATTGAGGGCTTTGCAGTATGAGGGAGACTTGGGTGGCTAGAAAACCCTAAGTCTAAGAAGAAAGGTCTTCTGGTTAACTGTATTCTTAACTTAGATTTACCAGAAACTGTGGCTTCTACCGCTCCACAGAACTATTAGACCATTTGCAATGTGCCTGACATGTTTGTTCATGCCATGGCATGTTTAACACTTTCATATTTTAACATTAAATTCCCATGGAAAGGCTAATCAGAGCATTTGTTAATTTTCTAACTTCTAAGATGAATGGTCAACTCACAGCCAGGAAGGAGGTATTTTTCACAGTGATCCCCTGCAATAGTGCCCCTATCCCAGCTCACCAAAGCTTGGACCAGATAGGCAGGACACTTATCCTCAAACCTGCCTGACCATGGCTGACCTTTATGCTTAGATTGAATAAGGTAAACTGGCTGAATAAGAGCTTCAACTCGAAAATATTGGGAGCTGAGAATATGAGAATCCGATCTGCCCTCATGAAGTCAGATGACACACCCTGTAGAATGCTAAGAAAGATAGAAAATCCCAGTCTCAAGATGCTGATATAAGGGAGCAATTTCCTTTTCAGGTGGCCAGTTACCATTGCCAGGAGACAGCTGATTGAATCTAGAGCCAACTGGAGTAACATTTGGAGTCTTTGACGATCATCAATTCATTATTTGATTCCTAAAACTTTCCAAGACATTACCATGGGGTAGAGACATTGTGCTGAGCACTGAAATTATTCTAAGAAAGAGAATAGGCATATAGTATGCACATCTGGTGTAGGAGGGAGCATCAATAAATAGTCACACAAGTAGATAGATACATTTTCATGAACTATGATTATGAAGGAAAAGGAAAGGGTAT
>LZPO01076498.1:9623-20126 GCA_001675575.1 Neotoma lepida
TCTTAACCTCTGAGCCATCTCTCCAGCCCCTATTGGAGCTTTTACAGAAGGAAACCACACAGCCTGGCTCACAGCAAGATGGCTGACAAGATGGCTGACCACAGAGAGAAATTGGATTAAAAGGAAGAGACAGTGTTAGTCTAGAACTCCACAGTGAGAGGTCCTGGGCACTGATGGGGTGAGGCCTGAGGGAGAAGAAGTGGTGAACAGGAGGAGACAGAAGAAAGTGGGGGAGATCCTATCGCAGTGGGGTCCTCCTGTTTGAGGGTGTTTGTCTACAGATCGCAATGGACACATCTGCAGAACCCTGCAGGGCATCTTACATTCTGCACTGAGTACTGAGGTGGTTTGAATGAGAATGGCCACACAGGCTCAGAGGTTTGGATTCTTCAGTTCCAGTTGATGGAACTGCTTGGGAAGGATCAGGTGTGGCCTTGTGGGAGGAGATGTGTCACTGGGGCTGGGCATGGGGGTTTTAAAAGACTCCCACTATTCCCAGTGTCTCTGGCACTTGCTTATGCATCAAAATGTGAGGTCTCAGCTGTTCCTGCCACCATACCTTTCCTCTGCCATCATGGACTCAAATCCTCTGAAAACTTAAGCCCCAAACTGAACATTTCCTTTTATAAGTTGCCAGGGTCACAGTATCTTTCACAGCAATAGAAAAGTAACCAAAGCCAGGTATGGTGACACAAGCCTTTGATCCCAGGACTTGGAATGCACAGGCAGATGGGTCTCTGTGAGTGCAAGACCAGCCTGGTCTACACAGTAAGTTTCACAGCTAGACTGTGGAGATAGACTTTGTCTCAAAAAACACCAGGAGAGACCCACAGGCCAGACTCATTTCATCCTCTCCTCACCCTCCTTCTTCCTTCCCTTCAGTTGTCAGACCCTGGACCTTCTAGAAGAAAAACCACTTCTGGGATACAATGGCCACAACAACCAGGTTGGGATGCAGTGGAGAAATGGTTTCTCTTTAAAGCAGAGGCGCTGGCCTGCAAGCACCACACAGACTCCACAGAGACCAGGCTCCTGCGTTCACCTGCAGTGGGCAGCTCACACTGCCCAGCCTGATGCTCAGGGATCTCACCTGTAAATAGAGACTTTGTCTCTTCACTCAGGATTGTGTCTTCACAGCCTGGTGCTTACAATCAGACTCCAAGTGTTTCTTCCCAGATAATCCTCTGTGGCTCCAGGTGGTTGTGTATTACACAGATCTTCAGTCCATAGTCCTGAGATTGTCTGTGTGGACCTGAATCATTGTCTCAGCACAGTAGACCCCTTCTCCACTGTGAAGAGACTCCATGGAAACCAATACAGCAGGGCACTGAACCCTGTCTACACTCCATGCTTCCTGTGTCCACACACTTCCGTGGTAAAAGTTGCATTAGGGAATAAATCAGTGTAAGAGAGGACTGTAACTAACTATAAAGCAGAATAATAACAATAGTGTAATAGAAGTTACATAATCTGTGACCCTCCCACTCTCTCTCTCTGACCTTCCGTTGTGGAATAATCTTTTCTGTATACTGTGAAGAAGTGTCACTCTGATTGGTTCAATAAAAAGCTGGACAGCCAATTGGTAGGCAGGATTTCCAGGCACAGAGGAGCTGGGAAGAAGAAGGGCAGAGTGTCAAGGAGACACTGAGGAAGCATGACATGGAGGAGATACCACGGACTCAGAGCAAGCAGCATGGGCATTCAAAGTAAAGGTAACTGAGTCATGTAAAGGAATGTAGATATGATGGTTTGAAAGAAAATGGCCCCCAAAGGGAGTGGCACTATTAGGAGGTGTGGCCTTATCAGAGGAAGTGTGTTATTGTGAGGGCAGGCTTTGAGGTCTCTTTTTCTCATGCTTCCCTCAGGGTGACAGTCAGTCAATTTCCTGTAGCCTGCAAGATGAAGGACTCTCAGCTCTAGCACCACATCTGCCTGCCATGCTCCCCTTCATGATCATAATGGACTGAACCTCTGGAAGTGTAAGCGATCCACCCTCAATTTAATGTTTTCTTTATAAGAGTTGCTGTAGTCATAGTGTCTCTTCACAGTAGTAAATGCTAACTAAGACAGAATTTGGTACTGGGAGCGGGGTATTGCTGTGATAGGCTGGACCATGTTTTTGTTCGGAGGAATTTGAACTTTGGTACTTTGGGTTATGAAAGCAGTGGAATGTTTTAAGCCCTGCTTAATGGGCCATACTAGTAGGAGCACGGAAGACAGAGGTGTTAAGTGTTATTTGAACTATTAAGAGGTTTCAGAGAAGAATTATAGTATGTCGCCTAGAGATTGTTCCTGTTATATTGTGGTGAAGAAAGTGGCTCCCTTTTGCCCTTGTGCAAAGAGTCTGCCTGAGGCTAAAGTGAAGAATTTTGGATTAATTTTATTGGCAGAAGAGATCTCTAAGCAGCCTAGTATAGACTGTTGTGTGGATATTAGTGGTAACTCTAAAGTAGCAAGGTGAACATGATAAATTACAAAAAGTAAATTTTGAGGAGAAAAAGAGCACCAGGAAGTGGAATGCAGCTAAATCCTATGTTCAAGGAGATAAACAGATTAAGAAATAGAATATATGGAGGAGTGATCTCAGGACTAGAGTCCACCCAGCTAAGTTTCCAACTTGTGTAAAGGAATTAAAGAAAAGTTTAGAGCTGGTGTGGTGGTGCATGCATTTTATCCCAGCACTGGGAAGGCAGAGGCTGGTGGATCTCTGAGTTTGAGGCCAGCCTGGTCTAAATATCAAGTTCAAGGACAACCAAGCTTAGGCAACAGAAAGCTGGTGAAGATGTAATTAAACAAGGGGGCCATGTGCCAGCCCAAGTAAGCAGCAGATCTTGGCAGCTTCAGACATATGGTTCTGGCTTTATAGTTAAGGATAGAANAAACAGATTATAGAAGTTACCTCTTCAGACCTGGATTCAATTCCCAGCACCCACATGGCAGCTCACAACTGTCTGTAACTCTAGTTCCAGGGATCTGACACCTTCACACCAATGCATATAAAAAATAAAGTTTAAAAAAAAAGTTGCCTCTGCACCTAAGGACAGCCGCTGAGGCCAGGCATGTGTCAGGGTATCCCTGAATGGAGGCCTAGTAGAGAGACCATTTGTGAGAAGTCGTGAAGTTGCAGCCTGGATTTCCTTGGAGAACCCAAGTTGTTAGAGATGCAGGTGTCATGGGATACCTGCTGAGGAGAACTGCTAACAGGGAGTNGAACCAGCCCAAGAGAAAGAAATGTGTTNCAATCNACNANGCNGAACAGAGTTGGATATGTGGAGATTGTTTTGACATCAGACATGNAGATACAGAGTTTGNAGTTTGCCCAGCTGNTTTTCAGCCTTGCTTTGCTTCAGCATTTCCTCATTATGCTCCCTTCCCTGTGTTTTGGAATGGTAATGTATATCCTGTGCCATTATCTGTTGAAAGTATGTGATTTGATTTTTGATTTTGAGTTTTACAGGGGGATTACAGTTAAGAGATTGCCATGTGTCTCAGAAGAGACTTTGGACTTTTAAACATTGTTGAGACTGTTTTAGACTATGGGGAGTTTTGAAGTTGGACTGAAAGCATTTTTGCATTATGATATGGCTATAAGCCTTTGGGGACCAGGGAGTGGAATGTGGTAGTTTGAAAGAAAATGGCCACCAAAGGGAGTGGCACTATGAGGAGCTGTGGCCTTGTTGGAGGAAGTGTGTAACTGTTGGATGCAGGCTTTGAGGTCTCTTTTGCTCAAGCTTCCCCTAATGGGACAGTCAGTCTATTTCCTGTTACCTGAAAGATGTAGGACTCTCAGCTCCAGCACTATGTAGCCTGCATGCTGCCATGCTCCCACTCATGATCATAACAGACTGAACTGTAAGCGAGCCACCCACAATTAAATGTTTTCTTTATAAGAGTTGCATGGTCATGGTGTCTCTTCACAGCAGCAGAAACCTAACTAAGACAGTAGATTAAAACATATGGGTTAATTTGTTATAAGAACTAGTTAGAAACACACCTAAGCTATTGGCCGAGCTTCCATAATGAATAATAAGTGTCCATGTTGTGATTTAGTAACAGGGACAGAGAAACACTCGCTACAAATGGTGCCCAATGTCCAGGCACATGTTTCCACATAAGACCCGAGACAGCTTTAAAAAGGTTCCAAACACACAAAAATGGAGCCAAACAAGGCTTCCTAGTCCTGCAGTCTCTCATGCGGCTACAGTACAGAAACACATCTCTCGGCTGCTGCCTGCAGGCTTGAACAGCCAGTACACAATGAGCTAAGTTGCAAGATGGTTTACAGTTTTGCTCACGTAGACAGAAAAGGTTACA
Organism: Neotoma lepida; assembly: GCA_001675575.1. Taxonomy (NCBI): domain Eukaryota; kingdom Metazoa; phylum Chordata; class Mammalia; order Rodentia; family Cricetidae; genus Neotoma; species Neotoma lepida. The sequence continues at coordinate 13,938 of LZPO01076498.1, forward strand.
GATGTGCAGTAAAGCAGGTTCAGACAGAAAAAAAAAACCTCTAAACAGGTTACAGTGTGTTTAACAACGTGCATAAGTTTAAGAAAAAGAAAAAAGAAAAAGCATACAGATAGTTATAAAAGTAAATAGTTTAAAAATAATGAAGTCATTAAAGAGAGAAGTAATAAAAAAAAAGAACAAGCCATGTAATATGGGAAATATTATAACACAGGGAGTTTGGAACTTCTATGGTGCTTTGTTAATTATGAATTTCTGAATGCTAATGAACAGACAACAGCTGCTGAGAGACACTGGACTATGCAAGGGACCGCTGAACCAACCTATATTCTTTAGGAATGCCTTAGCTTTAAAGTGGAAGTCAAAGATGTATTACGTTGGAGAAGAGGTTATGCTTTTGTTCCACAGAAAATAAAAGGCTGTGGATTCATTCAAGTTTTATGGGGATCAGATTTGATTGGGGAAGACCCCCTGAAAATCCTGTGTGTTATAAAGAAATAAACCTAAAAAATCTACAAGACAGAACAAGGGGACCAGACACCAATGAAAACAGGTGGCTCGGGTGACCCAGCCTCTCAGATGCCTCTGTTGCAGTTTCCTCAGAGTTCTGCATCCAGAACAGCTTCAAGGCTGCTGGCTGAGATGGTCCGGCCTCACAGGCTACTCCAGCCGGGATAAGACTTGCATTATTCCATCACACCAAGACTGGACAACAGCTAGCTCTCCCAGGACTTGACCATTATCGAATTTCCCCAGGGTCCCTTAAAGATGTCAGTGCCCCCAGACAACAGGAAGCAGTCTAGAGAACACAATGCCCACATTCCCAAGAGATGGGATGGATGGGTTTTGGTAATTCAGTGGGTTATGGATGTTTGTCATTGTGTACGGGGGTTGGTTATAAATTGTTATTAGTCATGGTTAGAAAAAAATTGAACAAAGGAGATTAGATTCAGGGATCTCTTGCTAAAGGGTAAAAGGGGGGATATAATATAAAAATGATGAGATAAAAGGGTGGATTGTTGAGTCTACTTTTAAACAAACACTAGTCTCAAATATTTTACATTGATAAGGATTTTTGTATATTGATATAAATTTAAGATTCTTTTTGGTACACTGTATTATATGTTTCTATTTCTTGTTTAGGGTATTGTACCTATGCAGCTCATTTAAAAATGTAATATAAAGTTTTAGTTATTGAAAGCTATTTAGGATAATAAAGAAATGCCAATTAATAGTTAGTCATCTATAACAATCAAACTTATAGTCATTTTAGGTATGTTTTCAAGGTCATAAAGAGATGTATTTTAGATAGGTGATCTTCAAACACTTCAAAGACNATTTAAGATTCGCTCTACACCCCCTCATGGTGCTTTTGTCAGGAAAAGAAACTAAGATGTTTTGTTTAAAAGAGGAGAGGGTAAGGTGGGCTTTACCACAGTGCAGCTATCACTGTGGGCTTTGGTGGCCACCATGCTGCTAGTCGTGTGTCACCTAAGCAGAGCCTATAGTAGCCATGGGGTTATTCCTTCACTTAAAGAACAGAATGTGTGTGAAATCCTGAATTAGAGTCAAGGAGGCCAGATCTAGGACAAGACCAGGCTATGGCTTCTTCATGTTACCTTGAGATGGTCACTGTATCTCCAAGGGTCACACCCTCTTCCCTAGACTCCTGGTCCTGGGCTAGACCAATGGAGCAGCGCAAGAAATAGAGAGAAAGGGAAATCCATACTTTTTAGTTAAATAAGCAAATAATGGGTCTCTGGGCAGTGTCCCACCTCTTGTCCTCTATCTGAGGAATTTAACATTTCTTTAGACTGTGTGATGAATGGATCAGATTCCCTGGGATTTCCCCAACAAGGTCATTTTAAAGAGATAACTGTCTCTACATCTCCATGGCAACCACTTCAATCAAATTCCAGTCTGTTTGCCATTCCAGAGGCGATGGGACCTGGGAGAGTGGAGCCTAAAAATGAAGAGGACTAAAGCCTCCTGCCACAGCCAACTTCATTCAGACAATTTATACTCTGAGGGTTAAGAGGTATCACATAAGCAAAGTGTTCTAAGAACAATTCCATNTTTTGAAGAAACTGGGGTATGTTTCATGGAGTTTCCTCACACACACTCAGAATCTCCTGGCATGACTCCATTCTCAGACCGTGTTCAGACACTAGCCCTTTACTGACCCAACTCTTTAGCCCAGAAACTAAGTGCACACCAGCACCTCCACCTATGACTCCATGGCCTTTGCCCCTCCAACCTACCTCACCTGGCCTGGACTTCCTGAAGTTCTATTACACTAGACTAGGAATGAAGCCCAGAATGAGGCACCTCCAGCTGTTCTAGAGACTTCTACATGGAAAGAACAGCAGAGCAGTGTCCTAGGTAAAGTAGGGGGAGTAGAGACAGAGACAGGGGAAGAAGAGAGAGTGGAGGAGAAAGTAGAGAAGAGAAATCAGGGCTGAGCAAGGTCTATTACAGCAGGTGTGGAGGTACAGCCCTGTAATCCTCACACTCCAGAGGAGGATGCAGGAGGATGAGAAGCTCAGGGTCATCCTTGGCTACATATTGATTTCCAGGTACATGAAACCCTGTGTCAACAAGAAAATTATCAGGATAAAAACAATAAGAGGAAACATGGTGGGGTGGGGACTGTCTACTTTTTCTCCAGGTCCAACTTCCCTGATGCTAAGAAACAATTATGGCCAGAGGTGGTGACACACACTTTTAATCCCAGCACTCTGGAGGCAGAGGCAGGAAGGTCTATGTGAGTCCAGTCCAGTCTGATCTATATGGTGGGTTCCAGGAAAGCCAGAGCTACATAGTGAGACCTTGTCTCAAAAAAACAAAAAGAAAAGAAACAGTTACCACACCAAGCACTCTCCATTCAGGAATTCTTATTTTCACAGAAGGACCTGAACAAAGTATCAGCCAGCAGTGTCCTCCACCCAGCCTGGCACTGAAGAGGGAGCTGCCATGTTCACTCTGGTGGGGGGTTCCCTTAGGGAAGTCACTAGCTTAACAGACAGCACTTTTTCCTGTCACAGAGCAAGTAGAGCCTCAGTTCTTGTGTTAACTTGCCCCACAGTTTACTCGTTGAAGCTTAGCAACACTGTTCCCTGTGATGCATCAGAGGGTGATATTGACAGAAGCAAAGGGAACTCAACACTTTTAGAGGTGAAAGGGCGCTGGAGAGGCCACTCCAGCTTCACCCATTTTGTTTTCTTTCCACAGAGTCTCACAGGGTAGCCCCGGCTGGCCTGTGTCACCCAAAACACAGCTCTCACTTCAAGGGAATTGCGGATAGTTTATAGGAAAGTCAAATTCCAGTGACCATTGTTTCAGGATATTTGATCACATTGTGAACCTCAAGTTTGCGTTTGCAATAATTAAATGAAGTCAACCTTGGTTAAGGGGGCGGAGCCAGCAACTAGTTGACCAGAATTAGCCATAGAGAGTCTGGAGGAGCCAGGAATATGGGTAGAGAGACATGTCTCTTGCTGGGTCTCCAGCCAAAAAGCAAGGTGAGCTGGNTGCTTCTCAGCTTCTCTGATTAGCACGTTTTCACACCCACATCTGACTTCCAAGACTTTGTTGGTAAACAAAACAATAGAGATTTGGTTAAAACCTACATATCTGTATAAAAAATATATGTATGTATGTATACTATATACATATTACTAAATATGTATGCATACGATATACATATAGTTTAAACCTACAACTCTCCCATAGCTCTGGGACTGGAAGTCTCCTTTTTTTTTCTTTTTTTTTTCTTTATTAAGAAATTTTTNATTCATTTTACATACCAATCACAGATCCCCCTCTCATCCCTCCTCCCACTCCCTCCCAGGCCTTCTCCCAAGCCCCCCATTCCTTCCTCCAAAAAGGTAAGGCCTNCCATGGGGAGTCAGCATAGCCTGGTACATTCAGTTGAGGCAGATCCAAGCCCCTCCTCCTGCATCAAGGCTGTGCAAGGTGTCCCATCATAGGTAATGGGCTCCAAAAAGCCAGCTTATGCACCAGGGATAGATCCTGACCCTACTGCCAGGGGGGCCCCTAAACAGACCAAGCTACACAACTGTTTCATTTATGCAGAGGGCCTAGTCCAGTCCCATGGAGGCTCCACAGCTGTTGGTCTAAAGTTCATGAGTTCCCACTAGCTTGGTTTGGTTGTCTCTGTAGNTTTCCTCATCATGATCTTGATGGCCCTTGCTCATAGAATCCCTCTTCTCTCTCTTCAACTGGACTCCTGGAGCTCTGCCTGGTGCTTGGCTGTGGATCTCTGCATCTGCTTGTGGAGGCCCACAAAGGTTTCCTAGTGAGACCTGAGCTTGCTTTACCCAGCAGTGCTGCATTAGAGGATTGCTTGACCACATGCTTGGTTACCAGGTGATTGGAAAGGGTCTGCACTTGGCTGAGCTAGGGGAGGTCTTTTGCTCCACCCCTTGGCATTCCTATAAAAGGTCCTTTAGAAGAGACAGAAGAGGCCGGTGGATATAATCCAGGCCCTCCCAAGGCTATCCTGTTTCTATGTGTCTCTCTCCCCTCTGTCCTTCTATCTAAATATTTCTCACTCCTCTCTCCTCAAGAGTACCTTGGGGGGAGAAAGTGGGAGCGGGCCTTCCACAGAGAAATGGGTAGGCCTCTCACATCTGCTTCCATCAGTTACTGGATGAAGGCTCTATGATGACAATCAGGATAGTCACCTATCTGATTACAGGGGAAGGCCAGTTCAGGCACCCTCTCTACTATTACTAAGAGTCTAATCTGGGGTCATCCTTATGGATTCCTGGGATCTTCCCTAGCACCTGTTTCTCCCTATCCCCGTGATGTCTCCATCTATCATGGTATCTCTTTCCTTGCTGTCCCACTCCGTCCCTCCCCCAGCTCGACCATCCTGTTCCCTCATGTTCTCATCCCCCATCCCTTCTCCTCTATTTCTCCCCTCACCTCCAGTTTACTCATGGAGATCTCATCTATTTCACCTTCCCAGTGCAATCCATGCTTCCCTCTTAGGGTCCTCCTTGTTACCTAGCTTCTCTGGAGCTGTGAGTTGTAGTCTGGTTATCCTTTGTTTTACATCCAGTATCCATTTATGAGTAAATACATACCATATTTGTCCTTCTGAGTCTGGGTTACCTCACTCAAGATGATATTTTCTAGTTCCATCCATTTTTGCAAATATCATATGGTCATTGTTTTTCTCTGCTGAGTAGTATTCCATTGTGTATATGTACCACATTTTCTTAATCCATTCTTCAGCTGACGGGCATCTAGGTTGTTTCCAGGTTCTATTATGAATAATGCTGCTATGAACATAGGTGAGCAAGTGTCCTTGTGGTATGATTGAGCATTCCTTGGGTATATGCCCAAGAGTGGTATTGCTGGTACCACCTTAAGTATTGCTTAAGGTAGATCGATTCTCCATTTTCTGAGAAACCACCATACTGATTTCCAAAGTGGCTGTACAAGATTGCACTCCCATCAACAGTGGAGGAGTGTTCCCCTTGCTCCACATCCTCTCCAATATAAGCTGTCCTCAGTGTTTCTGATCTTAGCCATTCTGGCAGGTGTAAGATGGTATCTCAAAGTCATTCTGATTTGCAATTCCCTGAAGACTAAGGGTGTTGAGCAATTTCTTATTTGTCATAGGCCATTTGAAATTCTTCTGTTGAGAATTCTCTGTTTAGCTCTGTAGCCCATTTTTTAATTGGATTGTTTGGTATTTTGATGTCTAGTTTCTTGAGTTCTTTATATATTTTGGAGATCAGCCCTCTGTCAGATGTGGGGTTGGTGAAGATCTTTCCATTCTGTTGGCTGTTGTTTTGTCTTATTGACCATGTCCTTTGCTTTATAGAAGCTTCTCAGTTTCAGGAGGGACCAGACGTCTCTTTAGGCCATGGCTTGAGTGGCCAGTAGGGCGATGACCGTGGGGCCATGGGACCACAGATGGTAATTAAAATATCAGTAGATTCATGTGCAGCCACTAAGCCGACAGAAGAACATCAGACCATGGATTTAGGTCACCCCAAATTCCATATTCCAATATGGAAGCAGTTTCATGAAGTTTTCATAGGAGCAGAACAGAGAAAGCCACAAATCAAGACACTTTTCAAATANATTGGCAGAAACATGAGAGAGGCAGTTACAGAAAGATGGGGATTCCCTCCTACAGGCCTCAGATGCTATTTG
>LZPO01076499.1:0-12363 GCA_001675575.1 Neotoma lepida
TATACAACTGACATATGGGGTGGAAGAAATGTTACTGGGATAAAAGATTTTGGATACTGTGTTATTATTAATCATGGAAAACTAATCCCTACACTTATTGTAATCCTAATGGCATCCAATGATACCATATTTTTGGGACTGATGATGTGGTCCAGTGGCTACATGGTCTTTATCCTGCTCAAACACAAGCAGAGTGTTCAACACATTCACAGATCTTTGTATCCTAGGTCATCCCCTGAGACCAGAGCCACCCAAAGCATCCTTACCCTAGTGAGCAGCTTCCTGCTCTTCTATATAACCTCTGTTGTCCTTACATCTTATCTGTCTATCCTGGAAGGAACCACGAGGTGGCTGTCCAATGTCTGTGTAGCCATGACTGCATGCTTCCCAGCATTCTGCCCTTTTCTGCTCATTCGACACTTCACCCCTGTTTTCAGGCTCTGCTATACTTATTCATGTCAGACAACACATTGTGCTTGTGTAGTCAGAGAGCTTTAAAAGCTGTGCTGTCTCCATCTCTCTTTCCATTTTTTCTACTAAATTCTGTTCTGTGAGCTCATTGTCAATATCAACCATCCGAACTGATGCAGAATATCTATAAATTTTCTTCTTAATACAGTTTGTATTAGGAATCACAACTCATTGTTTCCATGAAGAACATTACAGTAACAGAGATAATCAAGCTATGGGGCTATGTGGATTATAATGATTTAGGTGAGATTCTATGAGATGGAATTTTCAATCAACGGTGTCACCTTCAGTCTAAAAGTTAAGCAGTATACGTTTCTACCTAGATCAGCATCCTAAATTGCAGAGTCAAATATTGTTGTTTGTCAGCAATAGAGAAAAAATGAAAAAGATGAAAAAGTTCAGAATGTTCTGGAAATGGTAATGAAGATATACAAATGTTAGGCATTGAAGGGAATGTAGACTCAGCTGACAATGTGTTTCTTAAATCTGAAGTATAATTCAAAACCCTAGAAGTTTACAAATGGGATCTAAATACATTTTTAAAAGTAAGCTTTACATAGCATTTCAAATGAAAATGTTCAGAGGTGAAATTTAGAAACTGCACACAAATAATAAATCCTGGAGGTATTTATATACAAAAACATCAGATTTTAAGTTTAAGTTAAGATGAATGGCAGGCAGTTTATTACAAATGGATAAGTGGGAGCACAGACTTGGTTGCTACTTTTCTTGGGCCTGAGAAGTGGGAAAATGGGACTTTAAGTCCAGTCAAGGTAATTCTATCACCCAAAAAATCAAGTTGGAATGTTCTGGAGTCTGATCTGAGGAAAATCAGTACACATAATTTAAAGAGAACAATTAAGCCAACTTCTTTGCTATAAAGTCTCTCTGATGGATTAACTTCACATGTTTTACTTTTAAATTGTTGTTAGTTTTGTCCATACTTTCCCCAAACTAACTGAATTAAAACTCTAATTTACTTTGAAGAGAAGTGAAATCAACCAGCTTTTGGCAAGAAGGTACAGAATGCAGCATTGGTGTTTTCAGGTTCTCCTGGCTACGAGCACATTTCATGAAATTGAATTTCCAGCCTCAATCAAATGGCCCAGCTCCTTAATTGAGTTCTTCTTTCACCACCTTTGATTTCAAGCAGCACCTAATTGTCACTATAAAGGTTTAATTCATCAATCCAAAATTCAGTTTTAAATCTAAATTTATATTTAACTTTGTATATGTCTGAGTTTTGTATGAAGAATGAAATGCTATTGCCAGCTTTTGGTTTTGAAAAGTGAGTTTATTCAGTACACAGAGAGCAGCAGTAAAGAACCAAAACAGCAAATAACTGGAAGGCGGTAAAGTTCCATGTCAGACAGACGCTCACAAGATCCCACATACACTGACCTGGACAGTCCATGAAATATAACAATCAGTAGGAAGAGAGGGGTGTTAGGGGAGGAGAATGCCAAGGAGGGGATGGAGGGGAATCTCCCCTTGGGATGTAATGTATGAGAGAAAAATTTTTAAAAAAGATTGTTTTGATAAAAAATAGCCTGAGGTATATGCTGGGGGAAAACATCTTCAACAAATGGTGTTGATCCTACTGGATGTCTGCATGTCAAAAATATAAATAGATCCATATTCATCACCCTGCACAAAACTCAAGCCTAAGTGGATGAAAGACATCAACATAAAATCAGACACTGAACCTGATGGAAGAGAAAGTAGGGAATAGCTTTAAATGTATCACAATTGGAGACAATTTCCTAAACAGAACACAGATATCATGGGCATTATGATGGACAATTAACAAATGGGACCTGGTGAACTCAAAAACCATCTACAAGGCAAAGGATATTGTTAAAAGGACAAAACAGCAGCACACAGAATGGGAAAATATTTTCATCAACTCCACATCTGTTAGGGGACTAATGTTCAAAATACATAAAGAACTCAAGAAACTAGACATCAATAAACTAAATAATGGAATTGAAAATGGTGGACATATATAAATAGAGAATTCTAAATAAAGGAATCCCACAGGCTGAGAAACAAATAAATGTTGAACATCCCTAGCCATGAGTGAAATAAAAATCAAAACTACTGTGAGATTCCATCTTACACCTGTCAGAACTGCTAAGATCAATAACACAAGCAATTGGTCATGCTGGCAAGATGTGGACCAAGGGAAACACCCTCTATTGCTGGTGGGAGTGTGAACTTGTGCAGCCACTATGGAAATCAATATGCCAGTTCCTTAAAATATCAAGAATCAACTTACCTCAAGATCTAGCTATACCACACTTGGATATATATCCAAAGGAAGCCCTATCTGAACACAAAGACATTTGCTCTACTATGTTAGTAGTGGTTTTGTTCTTAAAAGCCAGTAAGTGAAAACAACCTAGATGTCCCCCAACAGAAGAATGCATAAAGAAAACAATGCAGTATTACTTAGCTGTTAGACAAAATGACATAATGAAATTTGTAGATAGATGGCAGGAAATAGAAAAAAAAATCGCCCTGAGTGAGGCAACATAGACCCAGAAAGATAAATACAGTATGTTCTCATTTATAAGTAGATATTAGCTGTTAAGTAATGGATAATTACACTACAGTCCACAGATCCAGAGACATTAGAAAAAAAGAGGAGATGTCTAGGGGTGATACATGGAACTCTATGGGAAGAACAAATAGAATAGAATTTGTGAGTGGACTGTATGCAGGTAGAGAATGGGAACAGGAGAGATCAGATGGAGGTAGGAGGGACAGCACGGAGAGTATGGGAAGAGATGACTAAAATAGGTGGCCATTTAGGGGGTGATATAGAAACATAGTGCAGTAAAACTTACTGGAACCTCTGAGCGTGACTCTAGCAAGAATTTCTTGTAATGGAAGATATGGAGCCTGAACCAGCCATCATGTAACCAGGCTAGAATTACAGTGTTGGGACTGGGACACCAACCCAGCCAAAAAGTCTACTACCTGTCTTGCCCACAAGATGCACTGGGAAACCGGTGCCTCACAGCTTATGAAAGTGGCCAACTAATGACTAGTCTAATTTGAGGACCAAGCCATGAAAGAAAAGTCTACAGAGGCTAAGACCTCTTAAATGTGAGGCTACCCCAGGAATGGCATTGAAATGAATTTAGATTCTCAACGAGAGTGTCAGTAAAGCATCGTAAAAAGGTAAATGAATAAAGAAGAAAGACTTCGTTATAGAATCCCTCTCTGTGTATTTGAAGATTGTAAAATACAGGAAGAAATATTATTGTAATACGTGGAGTCCTGCTCTCTGGTTACAAACAGGGTTCAGAGAAAAGATCACAGAGAAGTGAAACAGGACTTAGGACCTTTCTATCAGAGGGGTATGGAATAAATTCACACATGAACTCTTTGGGTCATGGCCTTTTTTATAATCTCCTCCCTTCAACTTTCTATGGCATATATACACATACAAATGCAAATTTCCACAGTAAAAAGGTTTTACAAGGCTGTTTCTCAGGGTCACAAAGCATTTTTGTAGCTACAATCAGAGTCACAGGTAGCAATTGCCTATCAGCTTTGATTCCTTGAAGGCAGCCCATGTGGTTATAAAAGTAACCTTGTCTCTTAGAGGGACAGCTACAAGAGTTACAAAGGAGAAAGACTAAGCTACAGGGGAGGGATTAAGAAGCCATGCACTATTCTATCCTATATTTCTAAGGTGAAGTTAACACTATAGGCTATCATTAGTGAACAGCAAAACGCAAAATCGCTGGGTATTTTTCCTGGCTCAGGAGAGCATGGCTGCAGATGAAAGCGCCTTGAGAACAGTCAATGGGCAATGTGAATTGCCTGTGAGTAATCAAGGCAACCTATGTAAATCAAGGGCAAAGTGAACATCAACACATTCGCCAGAAGGCTGGTTGGCAGGAAACNTGTTTCAGGTCTAAAAATACACTTTCTATCCTGTGCATAGTCTCACAAAACAAAAAGAGGCTCTTGTAATTTTTTGTTCAAGGCCTGGGCTGGATGTCTCCCTGCTGCTCTGGCCATCTGCGGATACCTTTCCCATGGTAACTGGTGGTTAAGCTATTTCTCTCTGGACATGGTTAGTTGATTAATGGCCTTTTCCTATAGTCACACAAATCTCAAGACTTCCACATAAGCAGTTTATTGATCCTGAAATCTTGCGTCATAAACTGGGGTGGAAGTATATACAAAGTGGATAGCTTTTGGGCTCAAAGCAGGGAAGCCCTGAGGGTCTGTGATTGGTTGGCAGGGTGAACTCATGGCAATTCATTTCTCTTTAATTTCTGAAGGGCTTTGATTCAACAAAGCCAGACACTTTATAATTCCATCCTTGAGTATAATCTGTGAAAGTCACACTTGTGATCTATCTACAGAGACAACTCTTCTGGCCAAATTGCTCTGTCAGTAACTCAAAGATAGGGAATAGACCTCCAAGCTTCTCACCATAATGTGGAGCAAAAAGCTTAACTATGAGAGTTTGTTTTATTCACTAGAATTACACAATGTAGGTAGGGTAAAACCATCCTTCTATTAGTACACAGAGAATACTGTGCTCTCAAAATGAGGAATACACTGCTAAGGTTATGGGACAAGTCCCCCAGCTGTTTTAAAGACAAACTATGTGATAACACAAGAGAATCACAGACAGAAACAGCCAGTTATCTATAGGCAGTATTATTCATAAGCCTTGCTTATGAGCTTATCCTCCATCAGATTAGTTGGACCTCTGGTGGGTTGGCCTTGAATTACAGCTGGCATGTACTGCATCTCCTTGTAGACCTCATCAAAATATTATTTATTTCTCATTTCTCCAGCCTTCACGGTATAGACATTATTTCAAGGTGACAAAATATAGAATGAGAAAAAGAATTCCCTGATGCAGATTTGTAAGACGATTTTCTAAACTGTCTTATTAATAAACACATAGAGCATGAACTAGGGGTGAAAAATCTGACAGAGATCAGAGGAATTAGGAACAAGCCACCAGCTAGCTTCACTTTGCCAACACCACTGCTTCCAAAGAGAGTAAGCAAAGAGAGAGTGACTTCCTGTCTAAGCAGGCTTGTTATGCCTGTTCATTCTGCTAACTCATTTCCTCTCTCCACCAAGCTACATCACTTCCTGTCTATCTACACAGACCTCCAGAACTCTATGGTTGATGCTGGTATTAAAGGCGTGTGCCACCACCTTCTAGCTTGTTCCCTAGTGTGACTTTGGGCTCACAGAGAACTAGACAGATTAAGGGCNTGTGCTAACATTGTATGACTTTTGTTATTACTACTAGCAGCTGGCTGACCTTTTCCCTCTACTCCTCAGATAAATTTTATTGGGGGACACAGATAAAATATCACTACACAGATTATCAAATAAATATATAGAAATGGTAACAGAACATTAATTGATCTAGAAAATGATCACAGGAAAGATCTGACACAGGAGGATGGCTGGCAGTTGGAATATGCATTTGAAGGAGATGCTTGAGTATGTAGTCTTGCTAATCAGTTGTCACACCACAGGGAAGGCTGCAAGGGTTCCATGAGACAGCAGAATGATGGAAATTATCCCAAACAAATAATCCAGATTCTTTTTTTGTAAAAAGATCAAAAGTACCNAAAGGAAAGATGGAAAATTTTTAATGAGTAACAGTAACTGCAGTGCAACTAATATAATGGAAGTATTGATTGAAGTCACCTGAGTGCCTAGAAAAAGTGATAAAAATAGAAAATTATGGGATGAGTATTTAGTGATAATTTTGCTAAAGGTTGGTGAAACGGATTCATGATCTCTTCAAGTATCAATGATGTCCTCAGAGGTGCACTCATGATTACTTGTGTGTGGTTATAGTGATATTTCTGGAATTTTATGAGAATAATGTGTTGGCCTAGCACCACAAATGTGAGATGAAGTAGGTATGACATACTGGTTCTTAGACAGAAATTCCCACTGTGTTACTAGATTTATTTATTCTAATCTGGGTCAGGGGAGGCTGATCAGTGGATAAACTGCTTGCTGCACAAAGAAGAGCATCTGCATGCAGATTGACAGAATCCATTGAAAAGCCAGATGTAATCGTCAAATAAAGGGGGAGAGGGAGTCTGAGGTAGACATCTCTTGTCACCAAATGAAGCCTCCAGTACCATGATTACATTATATCTATTTGAGTTGTTGGCCAAAGGGATCCAACTGGAATCCCCAGACATCCAAGTATATTGCCAAATGTATAGATTTTTTTTCCACAAAATAATGGCAAGGCCACATCTATTTGAACATGGACAAGTTGAGCTAATGCCTACATAGAGCCTTCACCCTTACTTTCTAGCAATTTGGTACAGGAATGTACTCTGAAGGTTAACAGAAGAGAAAGGTAAACACCAAGCCAATCACGAACTCTTTGATCAAGAAGAGGGTCCTGTGTGCAAAATATGCTAGGGCAGTGGTGGCACAAAGTTNGGTGTGTAACCAACTAATATGAGATTTGAATTAAGGCCCACTCCATGAAATGGAAGCCATTAACCACATTTTTTGGGATGCCAAGAACCAGAAACTAGATATCCCAGGGACATGGGCTATCTAGTAAAAGCAAATGATAGTGCTTTAAGGAAAAGTAACAATAAAATGACTNCTAATGATATTCTGCTGCAATCATAAACCCATGCCTTGTTCAGCGATCAGGAGAGCTACCTTCAACAGCAGAGGGAAACAAATACAGAGAATCACAGNTGNANATTCTGGAGGCAATGAGAGACCTTGGTTCATTTAGCCCTAAATGGGACATCTCTAGCAAATNCCTTCTNTCATCACCCATGGATCCCTACAAAAGAGGAGGNAGAAAAAGTATAAGAGCCACAGCNGATGGAGGACACCAAGAAAATAGCNCATATGAANTNANAGAGATATATGGAGAATGTACACGAATGGCATGGGTCTGTACCANGTNTCTGAGTATATTTTATAGTTTTCAGTTTGGTATTTTNATGGGATTCCTGAGTGTAGGTANAAGTGGGTCTCTGATAATTATGCCTTTGCTTTGGCTCTTTTTCTTCTGTTTGTCATCTTCTTGAACACCAATATGTAATTTTTGTTTTATGTTATTATATTTTACTATTATCCCTTAGAAGCCTGCTTTTTTCAAAGGAGAGACAGAAAGGAAGTGGACTCAGATGGCAGGGGAACTGAGGGAGAACTGGGAGAAGTAGGGAGGGAAAACCATAATCACAAGATATTATGTGACAAAAATATTCCATTTTCAATATAAGGAAACTTTTTTTAGAGAAAAATGTTTAGTTATAGATTTAATGCATTTTCTATTAAAATTCTAGCATCATAATTCACATAGGGAATAAACTCTCAGAAATAGTATAAAGTCACAAAATAGCACAAAGAACTAAGGCAATCCTAAGGGGTAAGAACACAGGTACAAAATCACAACACATAACCTCAAATTACACTAAAGAGCCATAGTGATAAAGATAGCTTGTCATTGGCATAAAAACAACCAAACCCATNAAACAGAACATGGAAACTGGATAAAAATTGACAAAATTATAATAACCAAATTTATAACAAAGATCCAACCAGTGATTTTAAGAATGTTTCAACTAAAAAGAAGTCGTATCCCANTGGATCCACAGCAGAATTATGCCTGGTATTCTAAGAACTAACACCAATACTACTCAAATCAGCAAAAAAAAATGATAGACATGTTATAAAATATTTTGATGTAACCAGGATTTCCGAGTACTAAAATCAGGTAAATACACAACAAAAAGAAAAAAAATTACAGAGAAATATCACTGCAGAACATAAATGCAAAATTTTCTCATTAGAAAACAAGCAAACGAAATTTAGTATCTCCATTTCAAATTAACTTTTGTGCAAAGCACAAAGGATATAAATGGCATATTTTTATTTGCTAAGTGGCTAGGGGAGGTGCTCTTCCTCCTAGACTTTGTTAAGCAGTGTTACTAAAGGATTAGATCAGCTCAACAAGAATTTCTCAAGTTCAGCTGGGAGCATGGTATTTGGAAAAGTATTTATGAAAGAAGTTTCTGATACTGGTACAGGTTGAAGCAGTTGTGACTGGAGCAGAGCCTTCTGAAATACAAGTTCATGGCCATCCATGGTTTCAGTCTTCCTTGAAGCTTGAGAATAGGACTTTCAAGGTTGCTGTGAAAGCACCGGGCATCCTAGATGCCTGACAGGATGAAAGCCACAAGAAGGGTAACTACNTTGGCANTGAGTTAGCNAGCTCATTTGCACATCACATGAGAAAGAGGAAAACTCTGTAAGTTGAAGAGTATAATGGGTCACACACTGGATTATCAGCTCATGTAGGCTGCTAATTTATCCAGCTGACAAAACTCCCACACATGTTTTCATGATTCTTAAAAAATAACTTGCTGCTACTTGCTTAACTTTCTGTATTGACATTTTGAGGTGATGGGNGAGTAAAAACATGAATCCACACAAAACATCATTTACATACTTAAAATAAATTGAACAATATTTATTCCTGATCCAAGACAAACTTAATCTGAACACAGTGGAGTAATGATTCATAAGAAGAANGGGCCCCAAAGAGGGAAAACACAGAGAAGTAAGGCAAGTGATATTCAATAGCCACCAGTTGTGGTTATACAAAAGAGCAATGCAGCCCTGTAAGATGGAGGAAAATGTATAAAAAAACAGAAAGGTAGACACCAGTGCTAGGATGTTCTGGGTGGCTCTGGATTCAGGGGAGATTCTGCTGGAACCATGAGTGCTACGGATATGCTGAACCCTCTGCTTGTGTCTNTACAGAATGACAATCATGGAGCCACTGGTCCAGGTGATGAGCAAAGAAGAAAGGACTTCAGGGAACATCACTAATGCTGCAAAGAGAGAGTCACTGATTTCATTGTGCACTATAATAGAGCAGTGTCCAAAATCTCGTGTTCTTGTCCTGTTTTTATTATTCCTTTTGATAAATGGNTAGATAAAAAAAACNAAATGCATCAACATGTAGAAGACCCAGAGGAGGATAATGAAGCAGCCAGTGTACTTGGCAGCTTTGACTTTAAGATCTTTCCAACAGGATTCCCTGGGACTGATGGTCAAGGCCTGGAAAACACTCAAGAGACAGGAGGTTCCAATGGACATACTCCGGCCAACTCTTTGAATGTATAAAATTAATCTACATCCAAAATCATTCAATAACTGCTTCAACAGAAAATGAGTCATTGTGTGGGGTATTCCTGCAGAGAGAATGATCATGACATTGGCTGTCATTAGATTCATGAGAATCAAATCTGTGGGCTTTAATGTACATTCTCTATAGTAAAGGACTAGATAGTAGAATATAAGAGAGAAATTTCCCAGAATTCCAATTATAGTTTGTGACAAGAAAATGATTGTGATTATGAGGTTCCAGAAGTTCATTATGTGATTTGGAACAATTTCCTTCAGACCGTGGACAAGTTATTTGTCTTAGCAAAATGAATAAAACAAATACTTGTGGCTTTGTTGTGGAAGAAGAAACCTTTACTATTAAGAGGCTTAAATAGAGGGTCTTTTAAACTCAGGAGTTGCTGTCCAGCCTACACTACATAAAAAAAACCTCATCCAAAAATGTTGATAGTAGTTACTTTCCATATATGTTACTCTGGGATTGCTCAATACTTCAGAATGCATGTATTGATAGAAGAATATTCATTAATTTTCATAGAAAATGCAGCATTTGGGACAATATGATGTTGGACTGTAAGAAACAATGTAAAGTGACAGCCATTACAAACAAANATAATTCCAGAAAATACTGATATTTGCTAGTCCTTATATAACAGAAGACAACTTCAGTAAAGACCACAAAACTTTAATATATGTATTCTTAATGTATATATTATGTAAATTAAAACATAAATAATGAGAAATGTATAATATCACTCTGAGTATATCTGTGGGTTTGTGATAGGGCCAAGGTTCCTCCATCTTGCCTCAACTGAATCCATCTTTGGTTTAACTAAAGTCATCATCCTTTTCTTACCCACTCCATGGCAAGTCTTGGGGAAAGTACCCAACCCTATTCTAGAAATTGGGAGTTGAAATGTGCAGCTAACTGCATGTTTTTGTATTCTGTTAAACTGCTTGCTTGCTTTACTTTCCTCTGCTACTCACAACCATGATGTAATTATTCTGGGTTCTTTGCCTTTTTGAAGTTCTCTGCAAAATGCATTTGAGGCTGCTCTGTGAGGAGTGTTATCTTCAGGAAGTTGCTTAAGGCTGACTCTCAATTTGGACTTTGATCTTCCTGAATGGTCTTTGTGTCTCACACCTACAATTGTCTTACCTAAGAAAAAAATTTAAGAACACGAAACATATAAAAATGATGCTTCAAGTGACAACTTTCATCAAAATAGTTTAAGAGCTAGATTTTGGAAAATTCGCAAGAAATAGACAACACATACATATGCACACATCTAGTCAGGACTGTTTGAGAGGTGGAGACATTTATGAAATCTCACAGAATGTACAACAGAATGAAAACAAGGAAATTTGCCAGAAAAAGTGTCACAGATAAAGAGAATATCTGATAAATGATAGTACTGTGGTAATGTTTCATCTTTCTATTGAACTTATATCTAGGATGATCATGTAACACTCACAAGTCTAGAGTGCAAATGAGAGGAAAGAAGGCAATGGATTAGACAGCCCATCAGTGCANTGGAGTTTGAGGAAACTCTCAGGACACCATACACTCTTCCTGTGAGAGGTGTCTGAAAACCCTTCTCTAATTGGGTGAGGTTCCCCTGTAGAAGCAGGCAGTAGCATCTGTAAATCAGCACCAGGCTGAACCGAGCATCCCCAGGATGGGCACTGTTACCCCTCACACTCATCAGCCATGCAGAGACAGCCAGCTGTCAATCAAGAACTGGGGAATAACAGGCAGTGAAGCTTGGGATCTAAAGTAGTTTAAACATAGTGGGCATATGAGCTGAGATCTTAACGAACTACCAGATATTTACANTCTCTCCTTTTCCACGCACTGGCACTGGAAAATACCCTACAAAATTTTTATAGAAGAAACAGAAATTACTCTATTAAGAGGTGTATTTCAAGTTCATAAAGATAGATATCACTGTGCCAAGTGTTATTTCATAGTGTTTAATGATTAGAAATGTGTGTTTATGTAAAAGTGACTATGTGTAGAGGCCAGGAAATTTGAAAAGTGCCCATTAGAGGGTCCAGTGAAGGATAGGGATGGTAAACAAATACATGTATTTTGGAAGTGAAAGAAGGAATAATGGAGCCAGGCAGTGGTCTCTCATGCCTTTAATCTCAGCACTCAGGAGGCAGAGGCAGGCAGATCTCTGTGAGTTCGAGGCCAGCCTGGGCTACTGAGTGAGTTCCAGGAAAGACGCCAAAGCTGCACAGAGAAACCCTGTCTCAAAAAAACCAAGAAANAAAAGAAAAGAAAAACAAACAAACAAAAAGACAGAATAATGGAAATGGGACAGTATAAGCTAGGATGAGAGCCGAAAAATGGTGGAAGGGAAGATTTGGGGCCAATAAAAAACACGTAGTAAGATAATGTCTCACATAAACTTGCTNCTTAATAAAACAGAGAGAATAAAAAATCAAGCCAAACAAAATAAACTTCAATATAGAATGAAGGAAGATATACTGAAAAAAAATTTTGATATGCTTGTGGATGAACTAGGGATCACCTACCATGGCAATGTCTGTTAATGTTCCCCTACAAACATTTAAATATGGGTAGCAACTGTTTAAGTTGAGTAAACCCANCTATACACACCGGTATTCATAATCTTTTTCATCTTGCCAATACTCTGCTCAGTATTTTATTATTGTGAGAAGTACATTATATAATCACAACTTAATTTA
>LZPO01076499.1:32798-43543 GCA_001675575.1 Neotoma lepida
AATAGATAGTTTTGGATAGATGGAGAGATGGAACATCAAGATCATGTGTGGAGGGAGAAAGGTGAGCAGGACAATGAAGGGAAAATATGGAAAGCCAGCAAAAATTAAAGACTACTTGAGGGACACACACACATATATACATACATACACATACAAATATATATATATATATATATATATATATGGAAGTGATATAACTGAAATTTCCAAATTATGGAGGAGAAAGAGTACTTCTCTTTTGACCAAATGAAGCCTCCAATACCATGATTGGGTCACATGTATTTGAATTATTGGCCAAAGAGATCCCAAATGATCCCCAAACAGGATGTTGCCCTGAATACAGGTTTTTCACTACAAAATTATGGTAAGGCCACATCAATTTGAATACGGAGAGGTTGAGCTAGTGCCTCTATAGAACACTTATATTCTAGTTTCTTTGTTAAAGGAAGGTCCTCTGAAGGATACCAAAAGAGAAAGCTGAATACCAAGCCAGCAACAGACTCTTCAATCAACAATGGTGCCCTGTCTCTCAAATATTCTAGGACAACAGTTACATAAAGCATGGGCAAAAACAAACCAATATTAGATTTGACTTAAGGTCCACTCTATGAGATGGAACCCATACACAACTTTTATTGAGATGCCAAAAGCAGAAACTAGATAGCCCAGGGACATAGGGTAAAAACAAATAACACTGGTTCAAAGAAACTTAACAAAACAATGACTCGACTGACATTCTGATATAATCATAGAACAGTGACTTGCTCAATCATCATCAGAGGAGCTTTCTCCTGCAGCAGAGGGAAACAAATGAAGAGACCAACAGCCAGACATATTGCAGAGAGAGAGAGAAACTTTGAATCATTCACCCCTAAATNGGATGTCTCTAGCAAATGCTTACTGCCAGGATTCAGGAAACCCTACAAAAGAAGAGATATAAAAAGTATAAGAGCCACANGAGTTGGAGGACCCCCTAAAGTATCCAAGCTCATAAAAATTCACAGAGACTTAGGAAGAATGTGCATGACCTGCACAGGTCTGACCTAGGTATCTGAGTATATTTTATAGCTTTTGGTTTTATGTATTTGTGGGACTCCTGAGTGTGGGAAAAAGTGGGTCTCTGATTCTGAAGACTTTTCTTTGAATATTTTCCTTCTGTTTCTTCATATTCTCTACCTCCAGTGTGTTAGTTTTGTTTTATTTTATATTATTTTATTTTATTATTATCCTGTAGAAACCTTTTTTTTCTAATGAGAGACCAAAAATAAGTAGGTCCAGATGGGAGGGGAAGTGAGAAAGAACTTGGAGAAGTAGAGAGNGAGAACCATAATCAAAAGATATTATGTGACAAAAAACAATCTATTTTCAATACAAGGAAATTTTTTTCAAAAAAAGTTAACCTACAGGTTTAATACAATGCCTATCAAAGTTATAGTGTCATAATTTGTGAATAAACTATCACTATTAGTATAAAGCCATAAAATATCACAAGTAGCTAAGACAATCCTAAATGGTAAAAACAAGCTGGAAAATCACAAAACAATGTCAAATTACATTACAGAGCCAAAGTGACACAGACAGCTTGGGCTTTGACATATAAACAAACACTCAAACCCAGGGAAGATAAGAGAGAACCTGGACATAAATTGATAAAATTATGGTAACTTAATTTATGGNATAGATTGAAGTAGTGATTTTAAAAATGATTCAACTAAAACCTTTGTATTCCCATGGAACCAGAGCAGAATTCTGAAAGGAATTTTAAGAAGTAACATCAGTACTACTCAAATTAGTGAAAGAGAAAACAAACAAAGAAGGAAAGGNATCTTCCAAACTCTGTGAATGTTCAGGTATTTCTGTAGAACAACCACAAGCAATCTATTGGTGAANATAAGGCTGAAGATGCTTTCTGGTGCTGGTATAAGGATGTAGTTGTGGATGGATCAGGGTCTCCAAAAGCACACNTTCATGGACATCCATGGTTTCAGTNTTCCTTACAGTTAGAGTGTAGGCCAAGCAAGTGTCTGTGAAATCATCAAGCATTTAAGATGACTTGACAGGATGAAAGCCCCAAGGAGTGCAATTTGAGTGGTTTTATTAGCTGGTTGCCTAGCTAATTTATATGTCAAGTATGCAATGGGGAAAATCTAGTAGCTGTGAGTCTCATGTAGGCTGCTAATTCGACCAGCTGACAAAACTCTCATACTCATTTTGGTTAATCTTAGAAAGACAAGGTGCTACCTACTTAACTATCTGTATTGACCTACTGAGGGTGATGTTTAAGTAAGAAACTGGATCTCCCACAGAATGTATCATCATTTATGTACTTCAAATAAGATTAAGTTATTTTTATTCCTGATCCATATCAAAGTAAGCCTGGACACAATGGAGTAATGATTCATAAGAACAAAGGGTCCAAAAGATGGAAAACTCAGAGAAATGATTGGAGTGATGTTCACTAGCCACCAATTGTGATTATGCAAAAGAGCAATGTAGCCTCGTAATATGGAGGAGACAGTATAAAAAACCAAAAAGGTAGACACCAGGACCAGGATGTTCTGGGTGGCTCTGGACTCAGGAGAAATTCTGCTGGAACCATGAGAACTTCGAATGTNTTGAACCCTCTGCTTGTGTCTGTACAGAGTGGCAATCATGGAGCCACTGGACAAGGCAATGAGCACAGCAAAGAAGACTTCAGGACACACCAGCAATAGTGCATAGAGCAAGTCACTGATTTCATCACGCCCTACAATANAGCAGTATCCAAAATCTCNTTTTCTTGTNGCATTTTTGCTATTGAGTTTGATAAATGGGTACACAAAGAAAATGAAATTTATGAACATGAAGAAGCCCCANAGGAGGGAAATGGAGCATTCAATGTCATTTACAGCTTTGACTTTATGATCCTTCCAACAGGATTCCTTGGGTCTGATGATCATTGCCTGGAAAACACTTAAGAGACAGGTGATGCCAATGGACACACTACGGCCAAATGNTTGAATGANTAGTAGTAGCCTGCATCCAAAATCATTCAAGAACTGCTTCAACCCAAAAGCTGCCATTGTGTGGGGCACTCCTGCAGAGAGAATAATCATGACATTGCCTGCCATTAGGTGCATAAGAATCAAATCAGTGGGCTTTAATGTAAATTCTTTGTAGTAAAGGACTAGATAATAAAACATAGGAATGAAATTTCCCAGAATTCCAATTGTAGTTTGTAATAAGAAAATAATTCTGATTGCAAGAATCCACAAGTCCATTTTGTAATTCAGAACAACTTCCTTTAGATTATGTCCCTGTTACTTCTCTGGTCAAAATGAATAACCACACATGTTCATAACTTGTGGTAAGAGAGGACACCATTAAACCATTGACCATGATAAGCTTAAACAGAGGGTCCTTTAAACTCAGGAATTCAAGGCCAGCCTAGACCACATAAAAAGATCTATCCCAAAAGTTTTGATTGAAGTAGTCACTTTCTGTGTATGTTACTATGAAATCATTCAGTAGCTCAGAATGCACACATTGATTGAAGAATAACCATTAATTTTCATAGAAAAATGCAGGATCCAGAACAATATGATGTTGGCCTGTGGGAAACAATGAAAAGTGCCAGCCCATACAAACAAACATGATTCCAGAAAATACTGATATTTTCTAGACATTATGTAAAAGACAACTTNAGTAAAGACCACATAACTTAAATATCTTGATTCTTATTGTATAGCTTACCTAAAACTAAGATATAAGTAATGAGAAATTCATAAAACCCCTCAGAATGTATCTGTGGTCTTGTGGCAGGGCAAAGTTTCCTCCCTCTTGTTTAAGGTAGAGTCTTTAGTGGTTTAACCCGGAACTGACTCTCCCTTCACTACTCCCTTCATGAATAGTGTCTTGGAAAAGTATCCAACCAAATTCCAGAAATTGGGGGTCAAAATGTGCAGGTAACTGCATGTTTTGTATTGGGTTAAACTGATTGCTTGCTGTACTTCCACCAGATAATTGCCAATAAAGATATAGTTTTCCTGTTTTTATTTGTGCTTTTTAAAGCTCTCTGTATAATTCATTTGAGGCTTCTCGTGAGAAGTGTTTCTTTTCAGGCAGTTACTTAAGGCAGACTCTCAATTTGGCTTTGATGTTCCTGAATGGTCTTTGAGTCAATCCCACAGTTGTCACACATAAGAAAAAATTATTAAGAAAACAAAATCTATTTGATGATGGTTCAAATGACATCTTACATCACATTAAGAGCTATATCTTATGAAAATTCACAGCACATAGACAACACATGCATGTGTGCACACTCAGGTCAGGACTGTTAGAGAGGTGGGGACATCCACTATGATGTAATATCACAAACTTACAAAAGAACCAAATAGGCAAAATATGCCAGGAAAAGCAACACAGATAAAGAGAATATCTGATAAATGATAGCTACTGGGGTAATGTTTCATGCTTCTATTCAAACTGTGTCTAGGATAATCATGTAAGCTTCTAAGNCTAGATTGGAATTGAGAGTAAGGGAGGCAGTGGGTTAGACAGCCCATCAGTGCAAGAGGAGGAAACTCTCAGGATACCATACACTATCCCTGTGAAAGAAGGTGTCTGTAAAACCTTCTCTAACCAGGTGAGGTTCCCTTGCAGATGCAGGGANCAGAATCTGTGAATCAGCATCAGGCTGTGCCAAGCATCTCCCAAGAAGGTACTATTGCACTTCCCATTCATTACCCATGCATGGACCATCAGCTGGACCATCAAGAACTGGGGGAGAACTAGCAGTGAGGCTTGGGATCTGAAGATATTTAAACATAGTGGAAAGATGAGCTGAGATCTCAAGAACTACCAGATACTTACAGTCTGCTGTTCCCCATTCACTGGCACTGTAGAACACACTAGGGAATGCCTGTAGCAGAAAATGGAAATTATTCTATTAAGTGATGTGTTCCAAGTTTATAAAGAGAGAAAGCACTGTGTCATGTGTGATTTCATAGCTTCTGAATTTTAGAAATGTATGTTTATATAAAAGTGAGTGTATGAACAGTCCAGGTAACTTTACAGGGCCCATTAGAGGGTCTGGGGATGGGGTAGGGAGGGTAAATCAATGCATGTATTTTGGAAGTGAAAGAAGGAACAACAGAAATGGGACAGTACAAGCTGAGATGACAACAGGGAAATGGTGGAATGGGAGGTTTGGGGCCAATCAAAACACTTAGTAAGAAAATGCTTTAAGAAAACTTGCTACTTTGTAAGCTAATAAAACATTGATAAAAAAGCAAGAAAAGTAGTGATCAATATAAGATTAAGGAAGAAAATACTGAAAATACCAAATTTGAGTGTACTTGTGCGTTAACTAGGGATTGTATGTTGTTGCAATATCTGTGAATGCCCCACTACAAATGTTTAAAACTGGGTTATATCTGCTTAAGTTGAGNAAACATAACTCTACTCACCAGTATTCACACTCATTTTATCTTTCGAACACTCCATTCAGTATTTAATTATGCTTAGAGGAAACACATTTTATAATTACAATTTAATTTGTATTATAAATGTAAATATTTTTTATAGGCTGTAGTTCCCTATCTTTGTTTTTTTAAATAAAATATAGTTTTAACATTCTTCTTTCCTCTCCTCCAAGCCCTTCCAAGTACCCACACACTAACTTCCTCTCAAATGCATGGCCTCTGACCTTTTTCATTCTTTGTTGTTACATAAATGTGTGTAGTCATGTGTGTGTGTGTGTGTGTGTGTGTGTGTGTGTTTAATATATGTAGTTGACTTCAGGGTTCATCACCTGTTACTGGATAACTAATTAAGGGGTTCCTCCCCGGTGAAGACTATTTTTTTTCCTGTTTTCAGAAATCCTTCCTTGCTGTAGCTCTCACCCGTCAACAAAGACATTTCCCTTCAAAACTAAGGGAGACCTTACCAAAAAATAAAATAAAACTGATCAAAACTCAGAAAACAAGTGGAGGTGTGGTGCCAAGCACCAATTGATCTGTCTGCAATGCAAGTCCTGCACTCGAGGCTCAGGGCACATTGAGGTAGAGGAGGCAGAATGATTGAAGGAGGCAGAGGAACAGATAACTGCTCTGAGACTTCATCTCCTAGAAATATCAGGAAAGCATCACCCATGAAGTCTAAACATAGATGCCTAAAAAAGGACACCAAGGACCATCCTAACATGGAAGGGGGAATTTCACTGGGCACCAGTATTCCCACTTTCAAGAATAAACGCACAACTAAATTTTGTGGTGATATTTTATTTGTGTTTTTTAATAAAATTTATCTGAGGATCAGAGAAAAAACGGAGCAGCCAGCCACTAGTAGTAAAACAATAGTCATGCAAGTTAACACACACCCTTAATGGGAACTAGTGGAAGGGGGTGGTGGCACACGCCTTTAGTCCCAACATCAGCCATATAGAGTTCTGGAGGTCCGTGCAGAGAAACAGGAAGTGATGTAACTTAGTAAAGATAAAAAATGAGTGAACAAAATGGACAAAATAAAAAGCCGGGCTAGACAGAAAGTTGCTCTCTTCGCTTCGCTCTTTAAAAGTAATGACAGCATTGGTGAGATGAGGCTAGCTGGTGGCTTGCTCCCAATTCCTCTGATCTCTGTCAGATTTTCACCCCTATTTCTTNTTCTGTGTGTTTATTAATAAGACTGGTTAAAAATTCGTCTTACAAAATTTACTTTTCATACCATCCAGGAACAATCATGGGAATTTCAAACTGCAGAACACTTAAAAGTGCCCAGTGGCACCCCATAATCAATTAATGTATACTCACAAAATAGACTTTTACATGACAATTCCAGCCTGGGGAATTCTGTGACATTGTTACTGGGAGTGATTGGGTGGCTGCTACTGATCAACAGAATGAGGGTGCACTGAAGGCACCATGCAGAGACCATGGACCAAATGCCANGACCAATGTGTGCATTGATGGTTCTACAGCNTGAAGGAAGTATATGGAAATTTTGCTGTGCAGGAGGACCACACCATGGCTGATAGCCCACAGGAAGAAGCTGTGCATCATTTGACATCAAACATTTAGTGGAACCATTTGGTTCAGAATCATACGCAGGTGGCTAAGCAACTCCAAAAGAATATCTAAAAATCCAACCTCAGTGCCAGAAGTGCTACAAATATCTTGAACAGAAAGATCTAGAACTGCTACAAAAANCAGGAACAGCAAGCAGNTGAAGATGAGGAAGGCATTTGGGAGAAGATAAATGAGGACATGGTGTGTCTTTTACAAAATGGTGTGGTTATGAGANNAGGAAAAGGAAGAAGNACATCNNNNAGTACTCTGGAGGCAGCAGTTACTATGGAGAGGATGCAGTAATGGAAACAAGAGTGATGGAAGCAGCTGTCTCTACTCCCATAGGAATGACACACTAAGATCAGGAGTGATNTGATGGTGAAATTCCACAGAAANTGCAAAAAAAAATATTTTTGGAAATTGCTTGATTTCTAAGCCTGGAGAAAAAAAGCTTACAAGACAGCAAAAGAGTGAGAAAAGTCATCTTTGGACAAAGGAAAAGACAAGCAAAAGCAGCTAAGTCATGACAATATTCCTTAGAAAACTATGAAAATCATTGTTCTTATTTATGCTTTTGCTGGTTCATCTGACAATAATATATAGGTAGGAAATATGGCATTGTTTAGGATATACCCTATCTAACAGGACACAAGTGAAAACCCAACATCTCTGGAAGGTTTGTAAAGTTGTATCTACTTGTAATTGTTCTTGCTGAGAGGACAGGCATATTCCCAGGAAGATGATGCCATTGGAACAATCCCATCACATCTGTGACCATGGAAAAAATTTAAATCATTGGCAAAGTGCTTCATCCTAAGACCTGCTGTGGCCTTTGAGACTCCTTGAGTGACAATGACTAAGAAGTATATACACCACATGCTTGAGGTTTCAGCATTTGGCTATCCACCTGCATTCAGTTTAGTGAAATAAGAAGAAATTTTAAAGAAAAGAAACAGTGACCACCATCCACCACAGTGTGAGAGCACTGCTGTGTTCAGGTCTGTGAGGTCACTCAGCTTAGTTCTGGAATGCATTAGCACACAAAGCTGTGTTGTGGTTACACTGGTCATATGCACAGAAATCCAATATTCTCACTGAGAAATATTGACTTTATTTATTTTGTTAATAGTTAAATGTAGAATGGCAAGTATAATTTTTTAAAGACTTATTTGTATTGAATGTATATCAATCTGTATCATTCAAATCCTACAGCCTTTCTTACCTGATCATGTCTCATGTTGAGGATCAACACAGACCTAAAGTCCAGTACCAGTGCTGGTTTGATTTCTTCCTTAGCAGTTAACACAGTCTTTTCCACTCAGTGAACTGAACAAAAAGGCACATCTCAGGTGTCCAGTTCCCTCAATCATTCCTGACTATTGTCTATTACCTTTCAGTTCCTTATATTCACCGAGATATCTGCCAGAAATGACATTTCCTTAGTAATGCATAAAAGCCAGTCAGTCAGTGACTTACTTATCTCATTCACTTATGCATGCACATTTTCTCTTAAGGAGAGTTGAGAAGTTGCATGTCTTAATTTCTCTGCTTCCAAAGCTTTCACACTGATCACATCAGACCCGTTTTCAGTGACCCCATGAGACAGGTTATGAGAGATGCCTTCCTTCTTAGTTCAGAAAACTCCACAATGTAGACAGTTCAGATACAGAGTATTCCGTAGTTTTATAATTTCATGTACCAGGAATTGATAAAGACCCNGTGTCCATACTCAATCTTAGATCTTTCCTTTTCTATGGATTACAGGTAATACCTCATGGTTGCTTTCTACTGCTTCATTTGTACTCATTCCTCGTGCATCTTGAACACTATAAAGAAATGTTAGGTGTAATTTTTTTAGTTAAGAGTATAAATGCCAACATCTGTAAAAAANTGAGTCAATGCTTCCCTGTAGTTTAATACTATCTTTTAGTTTTATAACAGTGTGATGTTGACAATAGCTTTATTGTCACTGTTAAAACCTTAACTTANAAACAGAAAGAGTGTATAACTCTTTTAAATCTAAAAGTTGTTTGTGTCAGAGTGCATGCTGGAAGGTCTAGAACATGGCTAGTGTGATGCAAACACAGTCACCTGAATCTCTGCTCACAAACCATGAGACACATTTTCAAATACTGCAGGTTTTTATGTAGTTTGTGTTCCACTTATGGCATGTTTTTCATGTTGTTGAAATTTCATTTTGTGCTTTTTGTGGCAAGAAGTTTTATTTGGAGGCACGAGAGAGATGACTCAGTCATACATGACACTTGATGGTACTGTAGTGGACCTGGGTTTGGATCCCAGCACCCACATGGTGGCTCTCAACTGACTATAAATCCAGTTCCAGGGGGTTCTGACAAGCTCTTTGGATCTCCTTGGGGACTGTAGTATCATGGTGTACATCTATAAGAGCTGGAAAATCATTTATACACACAAAAAAGTAAATAATTGAATCTTTTTAAAAAGTAGATCTTCATTTTGAAATATATGTTTATTTCATAGGCAAATGCCAGGTGCGACTAACGTGTTTGAGATTTTAATAAAATGCAATACTATAACAGTGGTCTGTGGTGACAGATGTCCTATCTCTCAATTTGATTTCACAACCACAAGATGTACCTGATATTTAAGATGCCACTGAAAATATGCATTATTTTCAATGAGAGGTAAAGGCTAGATTGGTAACTACAGATGAATTACTAACACAATTACTCTGTGTAAAATGCAACTTGAGATACGTATGCTAAAATGAGGAGAAAATTACTGAAATGTTGTCTTTTAAATTCTGTATATACTTACTGCTTCTTATATTGATAAACCTGTTATAATAAAATTTATAATACACTTAAATATAGAAGATTCATGTGAGATGCATAACAAAGATTCTGAGTAATCTGAGACATTAAACAGTTTTCAATGTGAATTAAAAAGAAGTAAGTGTGAATGCAAACATAGCTGATGGGTAGAGTCCTGGCCTGGCATGGGACGTGCCTTTATATATTCCATTATCAACAAGGATAAAACAGGGATGGAAGGCACACCAGCACTTTGTGCTTAACATTACAGCATGAATCAACCAGAGGAGATTACCCAAAACACATTTTGTTCCTGGTTGTCATTCCTGATACTCATACTATCAGCACATAACTCATAACTTCCCTCTAGTGTTACCTTCCCAAGTTCATGAGGAAGTTTCAAACGTCAGTATACCATTAGTCATTCTATACGGACTCACATACTGACTTTATAACTTCTAAAAGTAGTGTTACATAAGAATACCCTTTAGTCCAGAAACAGATTCATATGCTTTATCTTTTAGGGTTCTGTGATTTTTACATTTCTAGTTAAATGTTTACTGTGGGCATAAAACTTTGCTAAGTTCAGTTATAATGTTCCTACTGCAAAGATAGTCTACAAATCACATAGANGAAGGTGAATTATCACATTGACATCCTACACAATCCTTCAGCACTCTCACAGATNGAATGCATTAGTCTGGTGGTACCCACAGTCACTCTCAGTCAGAGATTTATATTACAGTAAGTACTGACAGGGACTGGAACAAGATTAGATGTGCCCATTTATGACTAACCTCTTCACTATGGAATTATTTTTCTGCATTGTCTGTCTGTTCCATAGATCTGTTTCCCCCCAGATTACCATTGCCAGACATAAGCACTTACTATGACTTCTCTTTTTTTT
>LZPO01076500.1:1567-12884 GCA_001675575.1 Neotoma lepida
AAAAGGTATGGAAGCCTACAGTGTAAAAAGAACATCAAAAAGTCCATGCCAGTGTGTGAGAAACAAACAAAAGATAGATAACAACAATTTTTGATTTATTTTTATTTGTTCTACCTGCTGAACCCAAACCTTTTTATAATATTCATTTTTCTATAATTCATATTAATGAGAGATGACTGAAAAACANTTAGATTAAAATACATATCACCTGAGATTTTACCACCTGGATATCATCACTAATAACATTTTCATACGTTTTTACACAATCTGTTCTCTTCCTCTGAATATAAAGTTGAAGATAAAAATACAGAGATGTTTTTGCCTCATATGGTACAGATGGCCATATAACCCTTTTTACTCCTCAATGGATTATTATGAATATTTTCTTCATAACCTAAAAATTATTTAAAAGACAGGTTCAAGTACAGGTTTTTGTATGTGCTATATCACCTATGCATGCTGTTGAACCATTAGGAAACAGAAGCAGTCTCTCTTGAGTATTAGACAATTCAGTATTGGCTCTTGTTGAGTTGGGTCACAATTTGGTTCCANCCCTCCACCTGACCTTTAGTATTATAGAAGCCAGATACATCGACCTCAAACTATGACACTGGGTGCAAAAAGAACTCTGCTGAACTGCCAGTTTTGAGATNGACACTGGGTGCAAAAGGAACATCTGCTGAACTATCAATTTATAGATCACGAATTTTGATCTATATCTCAATTACCTGGCCTCCTATGTCAGAGGCCACTTCTCCACTCTCATCACTTAAGCCTTTCACAATCCTGCTTTCATCTTATGGGTGATGATACCATATTTCTTCTTATGGGTGAGATGGCAGCATATCAATTTTCTGTGAATTATACAGATGGAATTTTAGTGAAAACAAATCTAGACATATNAATATCATTCCTGGTGACCCTTACATGGACATAAGGACTTTATGTGCCAGCATTTGAGATCCTTCTTCACAAATAGAGAAAGGGTCTTCCTTAGATTTTTGTCATATTCATTCAACAGTATAAACTTGACACTTGCTATGACCACATTTTGTATGATATGGCCCTGTTCTTTAAGAAGCCTACTTTACAGCAAAAGAAATAGAAACAGAAAGACAAATATAGTAATTATGAGTATAAATGATGTTCGCAAGAGGTCAAGAGAAAGATTAAAAGCAGCTAACTTAGAATTTCAAATTTAAGGAGAACAGAAACATGACCTAAGGAGATTCATAGCACTTCAACCATGCTTCCTTTCTCCAGAATACAGAAGAAATAAATTACCCTTTCATGATTTCCTAAAGTACCAAAATACGCTATGCACCAAGATCTTAGGAGGTCTTGGGTTTTGCACACATGCCTCTTTCCCACCAATGTTCAGTGTATTTAATGTGACTTCTCATTAAAGTCTTTGTCTTACCCCTTCATTCAGATTGCTTAAATACTGTACTGAATGAGTTAAAGAATGGAATGTGATAAAATATATTTTTCTTTCCAGCCTGCAGCAGTTCAATACATAAATTATGTTTTTGATCCTGGCAACTCTTCAACAACTAAAAAGATGTTTAAAATAGGAAAACAGGAAATGCCACAGAAAAATGTGTCTCTTTGTTTCTTTNGAGAAAAA
Source organism: Neotoma lepida (assembly GCA_001675575.1). Lineage (NCBI taxonomy): Eukaryota > Metazoa > Chordata > Mammalia > Rodentia > Cricetidae > Neotoma > Neotoma lepida. Next base: position 3,195 of record LZPO01076500.1, read on the forward strand.
AAATTCTCATCAAAGGTGCCCAGCAGAACATAGTGAAATATGTTAAAGCCAAACCTTGCAAGTGAATTCCAATTCTGTCTCTTGTTTCTGTGGTGATCTAAGATAANCTGCTTAACTATATCATCTCCAATCTCCTCATATAAAAGAAAACAGAATAATATCATTGCAAAATGATTCTAAGAATTTAAAATAATAGACCAAAGTATTTAGCACAGTATTCCCAAACAGTTACTTAATAAATGGCTTTTGTAACCAATTNTTAACAAGCTTATGAAGTATAGTTTATTATTTCCTGTTATCTATGCATTATCCTCGTATTATGCCAACCACTCTCAGAAAACTTACGTGACCTGCCCAGTATGGTCACCAAAGTAAGTCATTAACTCCAGCACTCTGCTATTAACTGTATTTGGAGTACTAGAAGGGAATTGCATGTGGAATAGCATCTTAATAGATTTTATAATCAGCATTTCAGGTGAAAATCTGTTTCTAGCAACACTTGGTAGATGGGAGGTTATATGGCTACNTGCCTTAAAGTCAAGAACTGTGCCTGAGGGAGACTATGATTATTTACTTATCNACAGCTGCCAATATCACTCAGGACTGAGTTAGTAGGTGTCAAGGCAGAATGAAGGTTAAGAAAAGTGGACATAGGATATTAAAGGTTGATCAGAAGAATCGACTATGGGGAAAGGGCAAAAGAACTGACCATCTGCATGCAACTTCACAGCCCACTTACATTGCATTTCAAAAATACCCTACTTTCATAGGTGGAAGAATTTTATTTATTTTGGTTTTAAGACAATGTATCATGTAACCTGTCTGGGCTTTAATCACTGGGTAACCAATAATGACCTTAAACTTCTCATCTTTCTAACTCTACCTCCAAAGTTCTGGGATTGTGTGAAACATCCCATGAGATTTCATGTCATGCTGAAGATTGAGCCCAGGGCTGGATGCATGCTATTCAAGCAATTACCAAGTGACATACATCCACAGCCCTNAGAAGTCATATGTTAATACATTTATCCACAAATGGTAGTGTCCTAGCTACCAATCAGGACTACATAGAGGTCAAGAATCTTTTCTTGATTGGAAAGTAGTAGCACTAGAGAGGAAAAAAAAGTTCTTCCCAACCNTAAGATTCAAAGAGCTGGAGCAACACCAAACATCCAAGCATTTGGATAGAGCCAGAGTAGTGATAGGTGAGAGTCACAAAGTCGAGCAAGAATGACCAAGAGTGAAGGCAGCTGGGACATTTTCATACGTTGCTTGGTAGGAACCTTGAGGTATTAGAGGATCATCACAGAGCCCAGCCATCACAACTTAATGTACTGCTCATCTGAGTACATAAGATCTTTTGATTCTGGATTGATTCAATGGGAAACTGAAAATGTTGGCAGGTTTTCTGGNTTGGGTTACTTTGGGAACAAGGAGAAGGCTGAGNCCATAGAAGAAGACATCAATGATTGCACCTAGATGAATTGCAAAATAGAAGCAAAGGGAACACAAGGCCTCAGGTGGATCTTCATTTATTCATCAGATATAGAGACTTGCCAAAGGGGTTTTTCAAAATGAGTGTGCTGGCTCATGTCCCTTGGAGGCTGAGGCAGGAAGAGTTGCACAAGTTGGAGACTGGCCTTAGCTACACACNGAGTTCCAGGTCATACTGAACTACAGCATGAGAACTTGTCTCCGAAAAGAAATTTNAAAAGTACTTAAATTGAAGAGATGGCTAGGTGGGTAAAGTACTTGCTGCACAAACATGAGAGTGTGAATCTGGATCCTTAGCACATACATAAAAAGCTAAGCATGGCACCATATGTTTGCCACCCAAGTGCTAGAGGCTCGGTACAAGGGATCCAGGTGGATCCCAGAAGCACATTGGTCAGACAATCTAGTGAAAATCAATGAACTCCAAGGTAGGTCACAGAGAGACCTTACATCAAAAAGACAAGGTGGGGAACAACAGAGGAAGATACAAGACTTTGAGCTCTGAACTCCACAGGAGCATACATGAGGGAGCACACCCACCAACATACATATACACCCCCACTCCCACCCCTGCCACACACATGGACATTAAAACAAGGGCCTGAACTCCACAGTTACAAATGATTTAGTATCAAATAAATGGATATTTATTCATTTACAAGTCAATTTACTTGACTTTTATTTGACTACAAGTAAATTAAATTTACTACAAGGAAATCTTTTAGCAAAAGTTCACACATAACTGTTTGAAGCATAATCTATACAGCAACAGTCCTTATTAGAGCTGGAAGTCTGGATAAAGTGTTCTCACATATTGAAATAATGTCTTGGTGTTTAGAATTTTACTATGATAATTATATATATATATATTAAAAACATATAATGTTATAGTCTAAATAGGGAGAATCCTCCACTGACCTATCTTTGGGACACTGTGAAATTCAACAGGCTTCATTCAGCCTTGATCTATCTTTTAGAGTATTGCATTTATCTATTTCCACTAGAGAATTCACTAAAAACAGGGCCAGCCACAGCACATGAGGAGGCAGAGGCACTTGGCAGGTCTGGACACTCACATCCACNTGTGCTGAAGTGGGGTTTGGGACTGTATCTCAGGGTTTTTCTGCAGTGTTTACTAAGAAAGTGGAAATGTGAAGGCTTCTCCCCAGAAGTAGCTAACCATCTTTATAATGAAGGTGTTTCCCACATCTAACATTGTTCTCCCCACACCCTCCTACTGTACATCTTTCTCATAACAAATTATGGTTTTCCAAGCCAATGTAGATAATACAAGTAATAACACAAGTCCACACTCTTAAAATCCTTAAGTTTTTCAAAATGATTTCTGAAGATTTCCTACATTCTCCAATCTTTCTCTTTGTTCCTCAAACAAACAAGGAATTTGGGATAAGTGTCCCTTGTCTCATTGTTTATTCAAGAATTCCTGGTTTGCTCTGAAGGAGTGATACTGACAATTGACAATCTGAGCACTTTGCTCACTCTTGAGATCCTGGGAAAAGTCTATAGAAATGCGTGCACACATCACAATTTCAACTATGTGTTTATGTATCTACGTGTACTGACAAACTCAGGGTTGCTGTTTTGATCATTTTTTTTTTGTATTATAATGCTCATTTGATATTGAGATCACTAAGTCTTTAGCATAATTGATTAACTGATTAATATCATCTAGGAAATCAATTCTTTCTTCTCCCTTCCAATTATATCCCTTTTTGACCCAGCCAGACTGTAACCTTAGCTCCACTAGAGACTGCCCCTTGTAGACTACATAGGAGACCCTTTTCCTCTCAAACTTGGATGCCTGTAGTATAATAGTTTACTTAAGTGTAAATNGAAGAAACATTTCTGTAATTTTGACTATGTATGGTCTACATTTTGTGCTTCAGTGTTTTAAATGGAGTTGGTTTAAGTAGTTTTTTTATTTAATTGCTAATAAAGAGAATTATTCTCTATGAAACATGTTCAGTTACAATGGTGAAGTTCTGAAACTGAGAAACAACTACTTGTGGGCCAAATTCTGCCTTGGCCTGAAAGTATACAGCTTTCTATATAACTATATGTGTACACTTGTGTGTGTGTGTGTGTGTGTGTGTGTGTGTGTGTGTGTGTACAGACATACATATATATGGGTATTTTACATTTTTAAGGACTACGAAAAATATATGTCAAGGACCATATGTGGTATAGAAAACCTTAAGTATTTACTATCAGGATGTTTTCTCCCAAAAGTTTGCCAACCCTGGTCTGAGGTTTCTGACTATTCTGCCAAGTTGGCTAATNTACCAGNAGGTAATGACATAAAACACAGCTCTTGGCTGCTTAAGTCAGAAAGATTCTAAATATGTTGCAAGTAACCATTGCACTTGCCNTCATGTCAAAAGAGAGATAATGAATAACTTGCAAAATCGTCAGTAAATCATTAGCATGGTGCCAAGGACAGATCTAAACCACCCCACTCCTTACCACTGATAGACAAGCCAAGCTCCATTTGCCTCTGATTTGCATGGCCATTAGGAGGAGGCTGCCCTCTAATGCTATTTATCCCAATCAATGTCTTCTTATTTAAATGCCTGATGTTTGATTATATGAATTTGTACAACTACAGAATTAATTGAGTATAACCCTAATTCAGATTCAACATTAAGTCTATTTTCAATGAAAATATGATTAATTGCAGGAATTGTATAGCACTGGAAGTGGAGTTCTTCATGAAAACAAGGTAATTATTTCTTCAGTTTCATGTCAAAAATCAACAGGGGGGGTCATATTGCCACTTTAGGATAAATATAACATTNATTTATTAATGAACCATGCATATTTGGTGTACTGCTTCATACTTCATAGAACCCAAATGACTGATTTCTTACATACAAAATTATAGTTTCTAGACAAAGACAAGAAAATCCCATTTCCATAATCCAAGAAGAAAGGGGACTATGCAAAACTGTTCCACAGCTGTGCTAACATTTTCTTCACCAACACAAAAGAGAGAAAAGCTGCTCTCAGCATTGCTTATCGCCTTATAACCATCAATTCTGTTTTCTCCATACTGATTTACCTCCCTTCTGTTTGAGGAAAGGTTTTAAATAGCTGCAGTCTGTTCTGTTATTTCCTTTCTCACCCAAGCAGTGCCCTGAGACAGTTGGAGACAGAGGAAAGGTAATGTAAGGAGGGTAAGAAACAACAAAAAACAAACAATCTTTGTAGGTACATGATTCATACTCCACTATTAGTTTATATTCTCACTTAAGAGCTAGATGTGAACCATGGGTTCCAGTATGATGCTCTTACTAATTGTCTTGAATAATTCAGCTTTTATAGCTCTCTGGGGCCTGCTGGAGCCAGGCTGCTGCAAGACATGTTTTATACTTCAGAACCCACAACATGCTAATTTTCAGTGCTGAAAGCTCCATGGTTGGGTACAGTTGCTGGATTTGGTAATCTGAGAAGCCAAAGTAGTCAAAGTCCAAAGATGTTATAGGTACTGTTTGGAGTCTTTCTGACACCAAGACTCAAATCTCACCTGATCTGTACTAAATGTACTTGCCTTTAACAGCTGAGAGAAAGCACTAATTGCAGATTTTGTTTTCTTTGGCGCAAGAGAAAAATTCCAAAGCTGCTGATGACTTGAAATAGATCCTGGAAAGTATAAAAGAAGAAAATTAGCAAAAAAAAAAATTTTTAAATACCTCACTCAATTGCCTTGTCTGCGTAATAACATTGAACATGACTGTCACTCTGAAGACGTATTAGCTCGTTTAGGTAATTAGTGTGAGCAGCATGTTTCCCTACTTATTCCATTCAATTATAGGGTTCTCACTTTGTCATTACTGGAGTGTCTTAATGTGACTTGTAATTAGTGTAATTACAATCCAATGTTAATTATATCTGCCACTTAGACATAATTTTATATAGTAATGGTCTCTAATCTCAGTAACCTTATTATGTTGTTTATTCAAACAGGAATTAAGTCTTCTTTCATGCGTCAAATATGGAGATTACAAAAAAGCACTGCTTGTGTCATTTTGATAGTTATGACAAGGGAATCTCTGAAATAGCAAAATCATATTTGAGACAATGCCTGCATGTGCAAACAATTAAAGCAGTTCCTCCCCTTTCCAGAAATATGCTATGCATCTCCAAATAACTGCATTCAGAGGCACTGACTTGGCTGCTGAATTCTGAGAACTAATGAGTACACAACTAAAAAAAGCCTATTATTGTGGTTCAGTTGATTAGAATACCAAATACATTCATTGCTGACCATTTAATGGGCCATTGCTTTGAGTAACTAACCATTGTAAAAAATGTGATAATATAACCTTCCATTTGAAGAGTACATTATCTTTTAAAGTGCTTTTAAATATATTAGCTTAGTTAATCCTGGAAACAACTTCACAGTGATGGCAGGTACTGGATCATTGGAATAGTTTGAAGAACACTTAAGAGCTTGACTACGTTCATCAGCAAGACGAAAGCTGAAAGACAACTTAATAGAGTCATGAGTAGTGGACTCCCGAGATGACTAAAGTTTGAATCCCAATAATTACATTTAAAAGATCAGCACTTTTGAATGAGATGTCTAGCCCCTTCACCCCTCAGTGTCCTTAATCTGTAAAATAAAAATTCCATAGGGTTATCACTGAGTTCTACAGAAATTAATATCAGACCAGTGCTTGCCATAAGTTAAATACATATTGGTAGATATTATTGTTACCCTTAGAAGCATCCTCAATTCTTGATTTGGGACATTATTTTTTCCCACTAACTTAAAGTTTTATAGATTTCTTTATGCTAATTACCAAGCACAGGTTGGATTTTTATGCTATATATTTCTGTGTAAATATAGCACATTCATTTAGAAATAGATAACTCTGACAGAAGACTATTCAATGCAGCTAAGAAAAAGAATCCTATGGCCAAGTTGACTGCTACAATACTATAAACCATGAAATCCCATAGGAGAAGATGCAATGTTCTATTTTGTGATACAAGTACCAACATGTCACACTTCTTTGTTGTCGGTTGTTTTTGTTCTTTTGAGAGTCTCACCACCCAGCTCCCAAATAAATCACATATGGAGGCTTATTCTTAATAATAAACACCAGGCCTTAGCTTGGATTATTTCTAGCCAGCTTTTCTTAACTTTAAATTAGCTCACCTACCTTTGGCCTCAGGGGCTTTTATCTTTCGCTATTCCTGTATACCTTTGTTTTCTTACTTACTCTGTGTCTGGATGTACAGCTGGGTGTCTGGGTGGCTGGTTCCTGAAGTCCTCCTCCTTCCTCCATCTTTCTTTTTCTCTCAGATTCCTCCTTCTATTAATTCTCTCTGTCTGCCAACCCCACCGATCCTTTCTCCTGCTTTGCCATTGGCCGCTCAGCTCTTTATTAGATCATCAAGTTTTAGACAGGCACAGTAACATAGCTTCACAGAGTTAAACAAATGCAACATAAACAAAAGTAACATACCTTAAAATAACATTCCCCGACACTTCTTGACATACTCAGGAGGAATGTGTCTTATTACTATACTAATTCACACATCCTCAAAAACTTAACATAGCCTAATTCAATCACAAGTCCAAAGTTCTCTTCTTACTGAGACCTACAAAAGTGCTGCTTGCTACTGATTTAATAGATCTCATTATCAACAGAACTCTTAAGTAAGAATATTACAACATACAAGTCTTTTCTATTAAATTTTCTTATTTCATTTAAGCTCAGCATCATTTCCAAGTTTTCCCAAAACAAACAGATTCCTTTCTAAGTTTTGTTTTGTTTTGTTTTGTTTTTTAGGATACCTCCTGTGATGGAACTAGAAAAAGGGGGTGGGGTGTNTTTAATTCTTTTAGTAATGAACAAGAAAGTGGCTATTGCAGATGCCTTCTCCNTGCTGACAAAAGCAACATCAATATCAATAAGGATCAGGACATTCCTGGCGATGCTTCTTTTAGATGATTCTCCAAATTACAAGGTCAGGAAAATGTTATCTCTTGGGGTATGTTTGCTCAAAGCTATGCCTACTGAAGTTATAGCGGTATTTATACAACCAATTGGGAAATGTGAGTCATTAAATATTAGCTAGCAGCTCTTCTGATGTTGTGCTTTATTAGTTTACATCTAATTTTGGAACAATTTGGATGAACAGAGGGAAAGTACAGAACAGTGTGGATTCTTCACTCTCATTTCATGAAAGAACCACAGGGGCCAGTGTTTAGACATTAGGATTCATTTAAAAGTGTTTACAAAAATGTACTCTCAAACTCATCCTTTACAGGGAGTCATCAAGTTTACCTTTTTTTTTTAAATTAAGAAATTTTTTATTCATTTTACATACCAATCACAGACTCCCCTCTCCCACCCCTCCAGTCTCCCCCTCAACCAACCCCCCATTCCCTCTTACAAGAATGCAAAGCCTCCCATGGGGAGTCAGCAGAGCCTGTTACATTCAGTAGAGACAGATCCAACCCCTTCTCCTTGCTTCAAGGCTGTGCTAGGTGTCCCACCATAGATAGTGGCTTGAGCCAGGGCCTGCAAGGCCACAGGCAAGCAGCTTTTTTTGTGAATTCATGCCACAAACGTTGGAGCACCAGATGTAGCCATAAGTTTCTCAGGTACCGCCACATATTTCCACCCCCTGCCCCACCTCCACCCTCACTCCCACAGTCCAGACAAATTTCTCTCACCCGAGGTCCCGCAACTGCTAGGACCCAAGTAAACACACAGAGACATATTATTTACAAACTGTATGGTCTATGGCGGGCTTCTTGCTATCTAGCTCTTATAACTTAACCCACATTTATTTATCTGTAAGTTCCCACATGGCCGTGGCTTACGGGTNCTTTCACATCTTGCTTCTCCTGGTGCTGCTGATATCTCCCCAAACTCTGCCTTTCTCCTTCCTTCCTCTCTCCTTGGATTTCTTGCCTGCCTCTAAGCTGCCTTGCCATAAGCCAAAGCAGCATATTTACTAACCAATGGGAACAACATATATTCACAGCATACAGAAAGATGTCCCCCAGCAGAATCCCTCTTCTTTCTCTTAGACTGGACTTCTGGAGCTTGGCCTGGTGTTTGGCTGTGGATCTCTGCATCTGCTTCCATCAGTTACTGGAGAAAGGCTCTATGATGACAGTTAGGGTATTCATCAATCTGATTACTGGGGTAAGCCAGTTCAGGCACTCTCTCCATTGTTGCTAGTACTCTAAGCTGGGGTCCCATATAGAAGACTGCAGGTAGATCCATATCTACTGCCATGCACAAAACTCAAGTCCAAGTGGATCAAAGACCTCAATATAAAACCAGTTATACTGAACCTGATAGAAGAGAAAGTAGGAAGTAGTCTTGAATGCATTGGCACAGGAGACGACTTCCTAAATATAACACCAATAGCACAGATACTGAGAGCAACAATTAATAAATGGGACCTCCTAAACTGAGAAGCTTCTGTAAGGCAAAGGACATGGTAAATAAGACAAAATGACAGCCTACAGAATTGAAAAAGATCTTTACCAACCCCACATCTGACAGGGCTGATCTCCAAAATATATAAAGGACTCAAAAAACTAGACAGCAAAGTACCAAACAATCCAGTTAAAAAATGGGCTACAGATCTATATAGAATTCTCAACAGAAGAATCTCAAATGGCCGAAAGACATATAAGGAATTGCTCAACATCCTTAGTCATCAGGGAAATGCAAATTAAAATGACTCTGAGATACCATTTTACACCTATCAGAATGGCAAAGATCAAAAACACTGATAACAGCTTATGTTATGTGAGGATGTACAGCAAGATGAACACTCCTCCACTGTTGGTGGGAGTGNNAACTTGTACAGCCACTTTGGAAATCAGTATGGCGGTTCCTCAGAAAATTGGGAATCAANCTTTACCAAGTTTATCTTACTTCTGTTCTGGTTTCTGGTTTTGCTTTTGGTTTGAGACAGAGTCACACTGTGTGTCTCTGGCTGTTTCTAAAACTCATTATGTAGAGCAGGTTGGCCCAAATTCACAGAGATTGATCTGCCTCGGCCTCCTGAGTGCTACCATTAAAGGATTATGCCATCACATCAGGCTAGGGCGCATCACGTTTTAGTGTTAAATGTAGCACCTTCAAGATACACTACCAACTCACTAGTCCAGCTTGCTGCCCATGTTCCAAATTAGCCATC
>LZPO01076501.1:28859-55356 GCA_001675575.1 Neotoma lepida
TCTCTCTCTCTCTCTCTCTCTCTCTCTCTCTCTCTCTCTCTCTCTCTCTCTCTCTCTCATCTTCAAACTTCCAACTCATTCTCTATGTTTACTTCCAGTCAACAGGTTGCTTCCTCCACCTCTTGACCTATGGTTAATTTTATTTAAATAATACAATCTTGGGGTTCACAATGTGATCAAATATCCTGCAACACACCTCGTTGATTCTGCATGCCCTCCTTGCAGCTCCCATCCCACCCAGCAGCTGGGCTTCTAGATAGTAACTCAATTCTACTTCACCTTTTCTCAGAGCTGCTTATTTCTCCAAGAGTTGAAATTGTCTTAGGGTTTCTATTTCTGTNAAGAGAGACCATGACTACAGCAGCTCTTACAAAGGAAAACATTTAATTGGGGTGGCTTGCTTAAAGTTCAGAAGTTTAGTCTGTCATTGTCATGATGGGAAGCAAGGCAGCATGCAGGTAGACACGGTGCCAGAAAGGGAGCTGAGAGTTCTTACATCTTGACTGATGGCCAACATGAAGTGTCTGAGACTCTGGGCATAGCTTGAGCNTATATGAGACCTCAAAACCCACCTCCACAGTGACACACTTCCTTCAATAAAGCCATAACTACTCCAACAAAGCCACACCTCCTAATAGTGCCAACTCCCAACTCCTCTATTTTCTTTTGAACTACCATATTCCACTTCCTGTCCCCCCATAAGCTCATAACTATATTATAATGCAAAATGCATTCATCCCAATTTCAAAAGTCCCCATAGTATATTGCAATCTCAAACTTATTTAAAAGTCTAGAGTTCAAAGTCTCTTCTGAGATTTTTTATAATCTCTTAGCTGTAATCGCCATTAATCAAAATTAAAAATCAAATTACATACTTCCAATATACAGTGGCACAGTTTATATGTTACCATTCCAATACATAGGGAAAGGAGCCTAGTGAGGAAATACTGGACAAAAGAAAGACTGAAAACCAACTGGGCAAACTCTAAACTCTGCATCTCTATGTCTGATGTCAAAATGCTCCTCAGATCTCCCACCCATTTCAGCTTTCTGGTCTGCAACACAATTCTTTCTCTTGTGCTGGTTCCACTCCCTCTTTTTAGCTTTCCTTGGCAAGTATTCCACTGTGCTGGCATCTCCAACATCTTCATTTTTCAAAGGCAATTCATATTTCAACATCACAGCTCATGCAATGGCCTTTCTAGGTCTCCATTCAGGGACACCCCGATACATGTCTGGCCTCAGTGGCTCTNGTTAGTTGTGGAGGCAAATTTCATAACCCCCTTCTTCTATCCTTAACTCTAAAGCAAAAACCATGTGTCTGAATCTGCCCAGTTCAGCTACTTGCTGGAGCTAGAATATGCTCCCCTTATTTAACTACATCTTTACCAGCTTTGTTTCCCATGGTTTCATTCACTGCCTGAGCTTGGCTCTTCTGTCATCTGCTCTATAGATCAGGCTTGCCTCAATCTCAGAGATCTGCCAACCTCTGCATTCCCAGTGCTGGGATTAAAGGTGTGCACAACCATGTCCAGCTCTAATCTTTTAATTCCTTTTACAAGTTGGAAGTTTAGTTTAGTGGGATCTTGCCCTGAGGTCACCACTCCCTTTATTCCATTTCTTCTTCTGTTTATCTCCTTGAACAAAGGACTTAACACCATTCCACTTCCTGGTCCTCCTTTAATCCTCAAATTATTCTACATCTTGTATTTTTTTCTTGCTTAGCTTGCTCCTTTTCATTATATATCTTCATTAGAGTTATCAATAATAACCACATGACAGAGTCTTACTAGGCTGTTTTGGGATTTTTCTGCCAACAGAATTAATCCAAAACTCTTCAATTTAGCCTCAGGCAGACTTTTCCAAAAAGGGCAAACTGCAGCCACATTCTTCACCAAAATATCACAATATCACAAGAAAGATAGTATGTGAGAGGGCACATGTGCATGTGTGTCTGGAAATACATGTGTGAAAAATGAATTTCTAACAGTCTTCTTAAATAAAAACACGGAGCCAGAAATGAGGTGAAAATCTGACAGAGATCAGAGGAATTAGGAACAGCTGCCAGCCTCACCTCACCAATGCCACTGTTTCCAAAAGTGTGAGTGCCTTTCTGTATCTCCATGCCTATATCCCTTTCTGTTCTGTTCTCTCATTGGTTCTTTCAGCATATTTATATCACTTCCTCCTCTTGATCAGCTCTGTCACTTCCTGTCTGTCTGTATAGAACTCCAGAACATCAACATGGTTAATGCTGGGATTAAAGGTGTGTGTTACCATGCTTGGTTCTGTTCCCTAGTGTGACTGTGAACTCACAGAAAACCAGACAGATTAAGGGCATGTGCTAACATTGCATGACTTTTGTGTTTTAACTAGTGGCTGACCTTCCTCTGATCTCCAGGAAAGCTTTATTTTATTGGGAGACACAGTATATTGGGGGACACAGATAGAATATCACCACATTTCCCCTCTTTGTCTAATAAAAATTTTTAAAAAAAATTTTAAAGTTATAACTAATATAAGAAAAATTATATACAATAAGTACAATAACTATATACAATATATACAGGCAATAAATACATCAACAATGTCTAGTCCATTTGCACTTGACAAATTCAGAGAAAATACTTTTGGTGAGTCCTAATTGTACCTAATTCACTTTCTATTCTAACTTATATTACTAACAGAAAACTATCTTATGATGTCTTTCAAATTTATACACTTTACACCTCTTAGTGAGTTTCTTTTCTGAATTTTATTTATTTATTTATTTATTTTATTAAAAGATTTTCTGTTTATTTTACATACCAACCACAGAACCCCTCTCCTCCCTTCTCCCGCCCCCCATCTTGCCCCTCAACCCACCCCCCATCCTCCAACACAAGGTCTCCCATGGAAAGTTCCCAGAGCCTGGTACTTTCACTTGAGTCAGGTCCAAGACCCTCCTCCCTGTGCCTAGGCTGCACCAGGTGTCCCACATGGATGAACACCCTATCTGTCAACACGGAGTTCTGCTCCAGAGACTGATGGAGACAGATGCAGAGATCCACAGCTGGGCACCAGGCCGAGCTGCAGGAGTCCAGTTGAAGCAGAGAGAGGGGGTTCTGTGAGCAAGGGACAACGGGATCATGATGGGAAGATATACAGAGATGGCCAGCCAAACTAGTGGAGATGCATGAACTTTTGACCAATAGCTAAGGAGCTGCCAGAAGCCCTCTACCAGAGACATATAGAAACAGATGCAGAGATCCACAACTGGGCACCAACCTGAGGCATCAGTCTCTGAATCAGGGCTCTGTGTTGACAGATAGGGTATTCATCCATGTGAATACTCATTGGAGTATGTCAGCACAGGCTCCCTCTGGATTNCTTCCCATAGTCTAACGTGGGGTCATCCTCGCATATTCCTGGGAACCTCCCTAGCATTCTGTTTTTCCCTATTCCCATGATGTCTTCATTTATCATGGTATCTCTTTCCTTGCTATCTTACTGTGTCCCTGTTCCAAATCTAACCTCCTGTCCCCCTATGCTCACATGCTCCATCTTGTTGCTCTCCATTCTTCCCCCTCACCCCCATTCTTCCCATGTAGATCTCATCCAGTTCTCCTTCACTGGGCAGTCTATGTGTCTTTCCTAGGGTCCTCCATGGAGCTGTGGTTGCAGTCTGGTTATCCTTTGCTTTACATCTAGTATCCACTTATGAGTGAGTATATACCATGTTTGTCCTTCTGGGTCTGGGTTACCGCACTCAGGATGATATTTTCTAGTTCCATCCATTTGCCTGCAAATTTCATGTCATTTTTCTTTTACCACTGAGTAATACTCTGTCTGTCTCTTATACACATCTAGATGTGTATAAGAGACAGACCTTACATCTATCAGAATGGCTAAGATCAAAAACACTGAGGACAGCTTATGTTGGAGAGGATGTGGAGCAAGGGGAACACTTCTTCACTGTTGGTGGGAGTGCAATCTTGTATGGCCACTTTGGAAAGCAATATAGCGGTTTCTCAGAAAACTGAGAATCAATCTTCCTCAAGACCCAGCTATACCACTCTTGGGCATATACCCAATGAATGCTCAATCATACCACAAGGACACATGCTCAACTATGTTCATAGCAGCATTATTCATAACAGCCAGAACCTGGAAAAAACCTAGATGCCCCTCAACTGAAGAATGGATCAAGAAAATGTGGTACATATACACGATGGAGTACTTTTCTGAATTTTTAACAAAGAAAACTATAACTACAACTGTCTAATCTTCAACTCCCTTAGAAACCCGAGAAGAAAAGAATATTACCTAGTAAAACAGGAAATGCAAGCAAGCAACTTCCAAAAAATGTACATTGACAAAAACAGCCAGCTGCCTGAACAGTCACCAGAGGTTTTTCAAAATGTTGGGGCATCATCTTCAGCCTACAGGCCTAGCGTATTGACAGATTCATTTGTGAACCAGGATGTACACAAGGTCTACAGCTCGATCCCACATTCAGTGCAAGTATTCCATGTACCAGATAATCTTGAATTTCATCAGTGTCCTGTCATGATTCAGGATTTTAAATTCTCGAAATTGCTGGTGTTTTGGGAATTAGGCTTCCCATTCTTCTCAGCTTGTGGGTGGTTTCACCTTGGCATCTCATTCTTCTCTGCTTGTAGGTGGCTTCATCTCTTTTGTTAAATGCCAGTCTATCATTGAGAGGTCAGACTCTATCAGCCTAGTTACTCTTCCACAAATAATTGTTCCAGCTACTGTTCCACAGCACACCAGTAGCCATCGGTCGATTTTCTGTTCAGCTGTCTTTGAAGGAAGAGGCACTGTACCCTTTTCNGATTGTAAAGCCACTTCAGCGATGGTGCCACATTGTCTTAGCCTCAGAGNACACCTGTTGCCAAAGCTGCAACCACACTTGTCTTGGCAAGGATTGGTAGTCTTTGGTTTTTGTCCTGCTTGTTGATTTTGAACAGCATACTATCAGCAGTTAATGTGGGGGCACTTTCTTGCCCAGTGACTAACTTTTGTCACAAAGAAAGTTAACTCTATATGCAGTATCTTCAATGCCCATATCTTCTCTGAAATAAATTGGTGATACCAGGAGCCAACATGTCTCATAGTCATAAAAAAGAAGAAATCTGCTAACTCTCATTTCTCTATATCCTAATAATTAAATAATCTACCTCTTATCTATATCCTCTTTTTTTTCCAAACAAGAACCTTAAATCTAATCTCCTTTGTTTAGCCTTTTTTCTGATCATTAACAATAACAGCTTGTAATCAATCATTCTAAACAATGAAAGTTATCCCAAACCCAAAACCCATTGAAAAACAAAAAAANCATCATTTGTAACCAACCATCCGAAACAATGAGAATTATCCCAAACGCATAACCCACTGAAAAACCAAAACCACCTGCCCCACATTTTGGAAATGTGGCCATCATGTTCCTAAAATTGCTTCCTGCTGTTTGTAGGTGAAGACATCTTTAGGGGATGCTGAAAAAAAAATTTTTGAGTTAATTGTCAAGTCTGCAGTGGTAACTGTATCCTTTGTTATCCAGTCTCTGCATAACACAAAAGTGCAGGGCTATCTCAAGTCCTCAATCAAATAATCTGAGACTGGATCATGTCAGTTACCCATCTCGAGATTGTCCTGAGCAGTTTGTAGTGCAAAGTTGGTCTGTGGGTGATGTTTGTCAGCATAGTCGTATTATTATTATCATCCATGTAGAATCATCCTTGTGGGGCCCCATCATCTTTCTGGAGACTTTAAATTTGCTATCAGGCATGGTCATGATTCCCTGCAGAAAACTGATAGAGACTTGAACATAAAAACATGTATAGGTAGCTAACTAAAGCCTTTTTCTAGAATTAATCAGTACTCTATATGACCATTAATATCATGACTAAAGTTTAAAATATATACATCAATCTTATAAATTTTGATATAAAATTTATACTTTATGAGTTTAAAGAATCAAAATAGAACCAAAGAGTTGAAATTAGTAACAATAGAATAGTCCCTTAATTTTTTTGGTTTTCTTATGTTCCTTATCAGATGGCTCTTCTGACATGATACAGAGATTTTGTATTTTCCTTTTAACAAACATGCTTGGGTTTAGAGAAGGAGAGAAGCATTCTCTAACTTCAAAGCCAGCTTTAATTTTCAAATGAATTGGGACTACATAAAGACCATTTGTATTAAGTATCTATCTGTAGAGAAGAGTAGAAATGAACATTTAGGGAGACTTATGAAATTTTATGTATGATATATCAGTTGGCCAATTAACTCTTTCTTGGGACATTTATTCTGGATGATTTGTCCTTTTTTTTCAAATGTCTCATTTGTTCAGATTCCTTAGCCTTCATTCTCCTGAAAGACAAAAACAAAAACGCTTCCCCAATCCTAACTTTGGGGAAGTTCCCTTTTGGCAAGTTATAACTGACTAAATGAAAAGGCATCTGTTAGTGGTATAAATTAATTTTAAATTGGATGGTCATGCTGGTTGATGAATTATCACCTCTTCTAATTAAGAGATCTCTCTTAATTAGATCCTTTACCAGTTTTGATGGTATCCATAGCTTTCCTTCTCCTGTAGAAACAAAAGCAAAACCTCATCCCCAATGCAACACATAACTTTGTTTCCATTCTGAGGTCAGCACATCCTTAAAGTATATAGGCTGATTTAGCTCTGTAGTTTTTTTTTCCTATTATCCAATGTCTCTTTGCAGCTGTGGTTCCTTTCTCATTAGCATTGAGAAAATTCAAAGTTAANAGAGCATTATGTAATCTATTTCTGGGGGGTTGTTACCCCTTTATGTTTATTTAGCATATACTTTAGAGTTCGATTTGATCTTTCTATGCCTGCTTGGCCTGTAGTATTGTGTGATATACCTGTAATATGCTTTATATTGTAATAAGCAAAAAACTGGTTCATTTTAGCAGAGACATATGCTGGAGGATTGTCAGTTTTAATTTGTGAGGTATACCCATGATGGCCATAACTTCTAGCAAATGTGTGATTACTGAATCAGCTTTCTCAGAACTCAAAGCAGTTGCCCATTGAAATCCTGAATAAGTATCAATTTGTGGTGTACATATTTCAATTTTTCAAATTCTGCAAAGTGAAACACATCCATCTGCCAGATTTCATTCTTCTGAGTACCCTTTGGGTTACATCCTGCTGGTAATGGAGTCTGGTTGTAAAAGGAACAAGTAGGACATTTCTTTACAATTTCCTTGGTTTGTTGCCAAGTTATGGAAAAATCCTTTTTTAAACCTTTACTATTGACATGATGCTTTTTATGAAATTCTGAGGCCTCCAGCACATTTCCTNTCAACAGTTTATCAATCTCATCATTACCTTGTGCTAGAGGNCCTGGCAGACCCGTATGGGATCAGATGTGTGTTATATATAAGGTATGCTTCCTATTCNTGATTATATCCTNTAAATAAATAAATAACAAAGTTAATTATGACTCATCAGGGATAAATTTTGCAGTCTCAATATGTAATACCACTCTTTCAGCATACTGAGAGTCAGTAACTATGTTGAGAGGTTCCGAAAAACCCATTAATACCAGCAAAATAGCATACAATTCCGATTTTTGAACTGAATTATAAGAACTTTGAACTACTTTACTTAAGTTTTCTGATTTGTAACCTGCCTTTCCTTGTTTGTTTGCATCTGTATAAAATGTACGGACTCCAGATATGGGTGTTTCCCATATAATGCGAGGTAAAATCCAATCAGCTCTCTTTATAAGTATGATTCTATCACTTTGGGATATTTGCTGTTAATCTCTCCCAAAAAAGTACTGCAAGCTCTTTGCCTAGGTTCAATTTCTAATCATAATTTTCAATGTCATCCTTAGTTAAAGGTATGACAATTTCTGCTGGATCTATTTCTGCTAATTGACGAAGTCTTAGTTTTCCTTTTAAAATAAAGTCAGAGATCTTTTCCACATAAGTTTTTAATTTTTGATTTCTGTTTATTTGGTAGAAATAGCCATTCCAATATAATATCTTCCTTCTGCATTAAAATTTCTGTAGGAGAATGATTAGAGAGTAAAATAACCAAAATGCAATCAAGCTTCGGATCCACTCAATCCATGTGTCCCTCTTGTACTTTCTTTTCCACCAAGGCCAATTCTTTCTCAACTTCAGCTGTTAATTCTCTTGGACTATTTAAGTCCTTGTCACCTTCCATGGTTTTAAACAAATTAATCAGTTCATCATTTTTTATCCCAACAAGAGTTCATAGATGGGAAATATTTCCAAATAATCTTTGAAAGTCATTAAGAGTCTGTAATCAATCTCTCCTAATTTTCATGTTTGGGTCTCTAATTTTTTGTAGACCTGTTTTATATCCTAAATAATTAATAGAATTTCCTCTTTGTATCTTTTCAGGAGCAATTTGTAATCCCCACCAAGGCAAAATTTTCTTTACCTCTTAAAACATTCTCTCAAGTTATCTGCATTTGAATCAGCTAGTAANATACCATCCATGTAATGATAAATTATAGATTTAAGAAATTGTTTATGTATTACTTCCAATGGCTGTCATACAAAATATTGGCACAGGGTTGGGCTGTTTAACATTCCCTGTGGGAGAACCCTCCATTGAAGTCTTTTAACTAGCTGAGAATTATTATAAGTAGGCACCATGAAGGCAAATCTTTCTTTGTCTTTTTCTTGTATGGGTATAAAGAAGAAACAGTTTTTTAAATTGATAACTATAAGAGGCCATTTTTTAGGTAACAAAGTAGGCAAAGGAATTCCAAATTGTAGAGGGCCCATTGGCTGAATTACCTTATTAAGTGCTCTTAGGTCTGTTACCATTCTCCATTTACCAGATTTCTTTTTAATAACAAATACAGGAGAATTCCAAGGACTTGTTGATTCTTCAATATGCTGAGCATTTAACTGCTCTTGTTCCAGCTCTTCTAAAGCCTGCAGTTTGTCTATTGTTAAAGGCCATTTGCTGAATCCATACAGGCTTGTCTGTCAACCATTTTAAAGGTAGAGCTGTTGGTATCTTTGAAAGATTAGCAGTTGTTGTGCCCTGCTCCTAATATCTCTCTCAAAAGCATGTATTAGTTTATGATTTATTTTGAGGTTGGAAGAATATTAATCTGAGTATTCTACTGTTGTAATAGGTCACAGCCCCATAAATTCATAGCTATATTAGCAACATATGGCTTTATTTTTCCTGTCTGTCCTTCCAGTCCTATACATTTGAGCCATTGTGTGCTCTGTTTCACTTGAGATAATGTTCCAATCCCTAATAACTGAACATTTACCTCCTGAAGAGGCCAATTTGGATGGCAAAATTCTGGTGCAATTATNGTTACATCAGCACCAGTGTCCATAAGACCTTCCAAGAGAACGTCATTTATTCATATTTTTAATTAGGGTCTTTGTTCATTTATAGAAGTTTACCAAAAAATTCGCTTTGTAGTTTCTCCTGAATTTCCTGTTCTTCCTGCTATAGCTGTTCTATCACCCAGAGCAGTATAGTTTCTTACAATAGACATTTGGTTATTTAATTACTCTGGGAAGAGGTTTCTTCTAGTATGGCAGAAAAAGTCTGAACTGAATTTGCTGTAGGGNCCTGTGAGAGACCCCTCAGGGAATTTCCCGAAGGGGACTACCTTGTCTATCCCTTGTTGATCTACATATGTTGGTCCAGTGTTTACCTTTACAACACCTTCAGCATAATCCAGAAGGGAGGGGCATTCTGTTGCCAATGTTCCTTGAAGAAACATTGTTTCTAGAAATGCCCTGTTTACACTCTCTTTTCAGATGTCCTGGTTTACCACAATGAAAACATCTAACACTATTTTTTCTCAAAGCTCTTGACATAACCTCTCCTATCTACATATCATCATGGTCATGAGACACAATATCAATTGTGTCCTTGATCCAATTCTCCAAGGGTGCTGGTCGTGCCTTTAATGGCCTGATTATTCTTTTTTGCATGCTGCATTTGCATTCTCAAAGGCCAAAGATTCAATTATTATCTGTCTAGCTTCTGAATTTAGTATCATTCTATTTACTGATGAAGACAGCCTTTTTAAGAAATCCGTGAAGGATTCTCTGGGGCCTGTATTACTTTTGTAAATGATTCAATTTCCTTTCCTGCTTCCTCAATTTTGTCCCATGCATTCATGGCTGCCATGCAGCATAGAATTAGGGTTTGGTTATCACACAAACATTGTCTGTTTATATCTGCGCATTCACCTTCTCCAAGAAGCTGATCTTGGGATATTTCTATACCTCTAGTCCTACATTGCTGTTCTATAGTTTTAGCTTCTTCTTTAAACCAAGTGTTCCATTGTAAATGTGGAGGACTGGGTTCTAACACCACAGCAACTAATTTTTTCCAATCCTGAGGGATAATTCTATTACAAGTTGACCACGAGTTTAACATCTGCTTTACAAATGGAGAATGCATGTCATATGATACTATAGCTTCTTTAAATCTCCTTAAAACTAGAATTTCCACTAGAGCCAAATTAGCTTGTACACGGCCTTGAGCATTTGGTAGTTCTTATAAGGTTACAGGGTAGATTAAAGTTTGTTATCTCATAGCCTGAGGCTGTTTCTCTGTAACAATATGATTCAATCCTGAGCTAAGTTCACCTGTAAATTGTTCTGTCTGAGTCTAAATTTCTCTATAAGTCATTTTAACAGGTTTTTCTAAAGTCAATCCTGAGCTAGGTTCACCTTTAAATTCTTTTGTCTGGGTTTGATTTCTCTATAATTCCTTTTAATAAGTTTTTCTAAAGCTTTTGTCTTAGCACTGAAATTGACCAACTTAATTGACTTCTTAATGCTAAAATAAAAATGATCAAACAAATAATGTTCATAATTGATGTTACATACATCCTATCATCATTAATTATTCTCTCATTTAATTGTTCCATTTTTAGACTGCCTAATGTGTTATCAGAGACCAATTTCCTACCATTGTAAAAATGTTTCCCATTTTTTTATGTGGGGTAAAAAATTCTCTTTTAACTAGTTTCTCCTTTTAAGATATCTTAATTGACTGACTGAATCTGTCGATTGCATAGAACAGTAGAAGTCTGAGGGAATTTCAAAGCAGCTACCTAGTGTGATGGCAGTCCCAAAATGGAAATCCAGAGAAAGAGAACCCACCACCCACTGGGAGATGAAGAAAGTCAAAGAGACTCTGGCTGTGTGGTTCTAGAACTGGCTGCTAGTAGCTCCAGCCGTGTGCAGCCTGAACCGCTTGGAGCTCAGCCGTGTGCAGCCACAATCGCTTGCAGCCCCAGCCAAGCGGGGTGTGTGTGTGTGTGTGTGTGTGTGTGTGTGTGTGTGTGACCCCCAGCCTATAAGGCCACCGACGGCTTTTTCATGAATTCTTGCCTTGTAGGAGCTCCAAATGTAAAACGAATTTCTATTGGTCTTGTTAAAAACACAGAGCCAGGAATAGGGTGAAAATCTGACAGAGATCAGAGGAATTAGGAACAGCTACCAGACTCACTTCACCAATGCCTAGTTTGGTCCCATGCAAGTTCCCCAGTTGTCAATGCAGAGTCGGTGAGCTCCAACTTGGGCAGCTGTCTCTCTGGGTTTCCCCATCATAATCTTGACCCTTGGCTCATGTAATCACTCCTCCCTCTCATCAACTGGATTCTGGAAGCTCTACCCAGTGCTTAGCTGTGGATCTCTGCATCTGCTTCTACCAGTTACTGAATGAAGGTTCTACNATGACAATTAGGGTAGTCAACAATCTGATTACAGGGGAAGGCCAATTCAGGCACCCCCCAGCTCCATAATGGTTCCCTCTATCAAGGGATCTCTTTTCTTCTTCAGCCTCTCTGTCACTCCCGCAACTTGACCATCCTATTCCCTCATGTTCTCTTCCCAACCCTCCTTACCTTATCTCCCTTATCCCATGCTCACAATTTACTCAGAAGATCTTATCTATTTCTCCTTCCTGGGGGATCTATACATGTCTCTCTTAGGGTCCTCCTTGTTACCTAGATTCTCTGGGGCTGTGGATTGTAGTGTGGTGATCCTTTGCTTCATGTCTAATATCCACTTATGAGTGAGTACATACCATGTTTGTCTTCTTGGGTCTAGGTTACATCATTCAAGATGGTTTTATTTAGTTTCATCCATTTGCCTGNAAATTTCATGTCATTTTTCTTTTACCACTGAGTAATACTCTGTTATGTAAATGTACCACATTTTCTTTATCAGTTCTTTGGTTGAGGGGCATCTAGGTTGTTTTCAGGTTCTGGCTATTACTAGCAATGCCGATATGAACATACTTGAGCAAGTGTCCTTGTGGTATGAACGTGAATCCTTTGGGTATATGCCTAAGTATGGTATTGCTGGATCATGAGGTATATTGATTCCCAAATTTCTGAGAAACTTCCATACTGATTTCCAAAGTAGCTGTATAAGTTTGCACTCCCACTAGCAGTGGAGGAGTGCAATCCTTACTCCACATCCTCTCCAACAGTGTTTTTGATCTTGGCCATTCTGACAGATGTAAGATGGTATCTCAGAGTCATTGCGATTTGCATTTCCCTGATGACTAAGGATGTTGAGCAATTCCTTAAATGTCTTTGAGCCATTTGAGATTCTTCTGTTGGGAATTCTCTGTTTAGATTTGTACACCCTTTTTTAATTGGATTACTTGGTATTTTGATGTCTAGTTTCTTGAATTCTTTATATATTTTGGAGATGAGCCCTCTGTCAAATGTAGGGTTGGTGAAGATCTTTTCCAATTTGGTAGGCAGACATTTTTTCCTATTTATTGTGTCCTTTGCCTTACAGAAGCTTTTTGGGTTCAGGATGTCCCATTTATTAATTGGTGCTCTCAGTGTCTGTGCTACTGTTATTATATTTAGGAAGTAGTCTCCTGTGCCAATGCATTTAAGGCTACTTTCCACATTCTCTTCTATCAGGTTCAGTGTAACTGGATTTATGTTGAGGTCTTTGATCCACTTGGACTTGAGTTTTGTGCATGGTGATAGATATGAATCTATTTGTATTCTTCTACATGCCGCCATTCAGTTATGTCAGCACCATTTGTTGAAGATGCTATCTTTTTTCCATTGTACAGTTTTGGCCTCTTTGTCAAAAATCAGGTGTTCATAGGTATGTGGATTAATGTCACCATCTTCAATTTGGTTCCATTGATCCACACANCTGTTTTTATGGCAATATCAAGCTGTTTTTATTACTATAGCTCTATAGTAGAGCTTGAAGTCAGGGATGGTGATGCCTTCAGAAGTTGCTTTATTGTAAAGGATTGTTTTAGACNGCCTAGGTTTTCTTTTTCTTCATATGAAATTGAGTTTTGTTCTTTTGAGGTCTGTGAAGAATTGTGTTGGGATTTTTATGGGGTTTTCACTGAATCTGTAGATTGCTTCTGGTAAGATTGCCATTTTTACTATGTTGATCCTACCTACCCAAGAGCATGGAATATCTTTCCATTTTTTAATATCTTCTTCAATTTCTTTCTTCAAGGACTTAAAATTCTTGTCATACAGGTCTTTTGCTTATTTGGTTAGAGTTACCCCAATATAATTTGTGTTATTTGTGGTTATTGTAAAGGGTGATGATTCCCTGATTTTTTTCAGTCCATTTATCACTTGTATATAGGAGGGCTACTGATTTTTTATTTAATCTTGTATCCTGCCACATTGCTGAAGGTGTTTATCAGCTGCAGGAGTTCCCCTGGCAGAATTTTTGGGGTCACTTATGTAGACTATCATATNNTCTACAAATAGCAAAAGTTTGACTTCTTCTTTTCCAAATTTGTGTCTCCCTGATCTCCTTTTGTTGTATTATTTTGTTGTGTTGCTCTAGCTAGAACTTTGAGTACTATATTGAATAGATATGGGGAGAATGGACAGCCTTGTCTTGTTCCTGGTTTTAGTGGAATCACTTTGAGTTTTTCTCCATTTAGTTTGGTGCTGGCTGTTGGCTTGTTGTATGTTGCCTTTATTATATTTAGGTATGTTCCTTGTATCCCTGATCTCTCCAGGACCTTTATCATGAAGGGCTGTTGGATTTTATCAAAGGTTTTTTTCAGCATCTATGAGATGATCATGTGGACTTTTTCTTCCAGTTTGTTTACATGATAAATTACATTAACAGATTTTTGTATGTTGGACCATCCCTGCATCTCTGGGATGAAGCCTGCTTGACCATGGTAGATGATTTTTTTTGTGTGTATTCTGGATTCGGTTTGGCAGTATTTTACTGAGAAATTTTGCATCTATGTTCATGAGGGAGATTGGTCTGTAATTCTATTTCTTTGTTGCATCTTTGTGTGGTTTGGGTATCACAGTGACTGTAGCCTCATAAAAAGAGTTTGGCCATGTTCCTTCTGTTTCTATTGTATAGATCAGTTTAAGGAGTATTGATATTAGTTCTTCTTTCAAATTCTGGTAGAATTCTACACTGAATTCTGAATCTGGCCTTGGGCTTTTTTTGATTGGGAGACTTTAAATAACTGCTAATTATTCCTTAGGGGCTATCGATCTATTTATTTTGTTCATCTGGTTTTGGTTTAATTTTGGTAAGTGGTACCTATCCAGAAAATTGTCTGTTTCTTTTAGATTTTCCAATTTTGTGGAGTACAAGTATTCAAAGTACAACCTAATGATTCTCTGGATTTCTTCAGTGTCTGGTGTTATGTCTCCCATCTCTTTTTATTAATTTTAGCTTAAAGTCTATTTTGTTAGATATTAGGATAGCTACACCAGCATGCTTCTTAAGTCCATTTAATTGGAAAAATCTTTCATTTCTTATTTTGTTAATTTGGATATTCTCTCTCTGCATTTTGATTAGTTTGGATAAGAGTTTGTCTATCTTGTTGATTTTCTCAAAGAACCAACTCTTTGTTTCATTGATTCTTTGTATTGTTCTGTTTGTTTCAATTATATTGATTTCAACCCTCAGTTTGATTATTTCTAACCATCTACTCCTCCTAGGTGAGTTTATTTCTTTTTGTTCTAGATATTTCAGGTGTGCTGCTAAGTTGCTTGCGTGAGATTTCTCCATATTCTTTGTGTAGGTACTTAGTACTATGAACTTTCCTCTTATCACTGCTTTCATTGTATCTTTTAAGTTCGGGTACATTGTGGATTCATTTTCATTGAATTCTAAGAAGTCTTTAATTTCTTTATTTCTTCCTTGACCCAGAGGTGGTTCAGTTGAGAGTTGTTCAGTTTTCATGAGTTTGTAGGCTTCTGTAGTTCGGGTTGTTATTGAACTCTAAGGTTGTTCCAATATTTTTGTATCTATTGATATTTGCTTTATGACTGAGTATGTGGTCAATTTTACAGAATGTTCCATGAGGTGCTGAGAAGAAGGTATATTCTTTTATGTTAGGGTGGAATGTTCTGTAGATATCTATTAAGTCCATTTGAATCATAACATCTGTTAGGTCCCTTGTTTCTCTGATAATTTTCTGTCTAGTAAACCTGTCCATTGGTGAGAGTGGGGTGATGAAGTCTCCCACTATTAATATGTGGGTTTTGATGTGGCATACTTGAAAGGCATGACGGAAAATGCAGTTTCAAAAAAGTAGCTTGGAAATGTAGTAATAACATGACGCTATAGAGAACGGCTTTCTGGGAAAGGTAGTTTGGCAAAAAATGGCAGTACTGCCAGAAACTCTGTTTTTCATTTTTTTTTTTAGCTCAAAATGAAGCTTCTTTCCTAAGCACCACTAGAAAGTTTAGATTTACTTCCCAAAAAGCTGAGAGTGAACAAGCAGCTTGCCTCACAGGAAATGAGATTGAGTTGTGCTTAAGCCTCAAGAGAAAAACATTAATATCATTAAAAAATGCTCATGGTAAACTTAAAAATCAGCTTTTAAAAAACTAAGAAAGGGAAAGACAAAAACCTCCCCTGATTAAAAAAAAGGCAGAAGCTTGACTTCAGTATGAACACAAACCACACAGACCCTGCCTTCCCTAAGCTTGCATTAGGACAAGTGTACTTCTCTAATCAGACCTTTCACCTGACCCTCTGTCCAAGCGAGTTGCGTCCATTTGTCCACCTGCACTCAGACAGNGGCTTATTGCCAGAGGAAAAACTCTTCAGGGCTTCACTCCCTCTCCTCACCGGTTGAGTGAGGGAAACTGAAAGCACTTGAAATAAAGCTTTTTCAGAAAGGTCTTTTCNCTGATAGGAAAGAGAGTTTTTCTCAGAGAGATTTTTGGGAACTCAAGCCCTGCTTCCCTCATTGCAGGGAAGACTTTTAAAGACTGCACTGCTTCCTCTGCCTGCACTTNCCCACATCTATGGCTAGGTTCTAACCGCAGGGAGCTTCTGCCTGCTGTTTTTACTGGCTAGCAGGGAGAATTTGTCTAGTTCCAAGAGGTCTTTTCATTTTTTTTTCAGAGCAAACCACAGATGACTTCCCATACTAACATCTCCAAGTGAATCTAATTCTGTCCTTGCAGAAAGAGAAACTGAGAAAGAAATTTCTGAAAGGCTTTTAATTTTTTAGAGAGAGATTAATAAGTTTTTCCCAAGAAACCTTTCAGTTTTTGAGAAAGACCACTAAGTTTTCTGAAAACTTCAGTTCTCTAAACTTTGGCTAGATGGCCAAGAGGAAACTAAATCTGTTGGCATAATGTTGTACAAGTTTTCTCGGGCACTGCTGATGGAGCAGAGGGTTTTTGTTTTTTCCATATCTGCCTCAGGGGAGCTCTCTTTCCTCTGTGGCATGAACTTAGCATTTTAGATATCCCCAGGCCAAAAGCTTCCACTGGAATCTTTTCCCTGCCCATTTTTTCTTTTTCTCCAATTTTTCCCAGCTTGCATTCCTAGCTCTATAATTGGAAAATTAAGAACATAGTTTCTCTGTCTAGTTGCTTATCTTATCCTACTTTACCCTAAGGTTTTTCTTTCTTAAGCTATATTCCTAATCCAATATTTCTATATGCTACCTTACTCTAAATTTCTTCCCACACTATTTTCCTATATTCTGCTTTATATTTTTTCCTTAATTTTTATAAATAGAAATTAAGAGAGAGAAAACCTAGATAGAGAGAAGTCTGTGCTGCAGCCTTGCAGCATTTCACCACCTAACCTACACACCCAAGAATAAAATACTGTTGCCTTCATTTTCCAATTCCTTATCAGCAGCCTACACTTGCAACACCCTCTCATTCCTTTTGCCAAGTACCCTAGGTTTTTTTCTTCTTTTTGTCTTTGTCTTTGTCCCTGTTCACTGGTGCCATCTGTGGGAGACCATCTCCCACATTTATTTACCCCAGGGACTCTTGAGGAATGAGGGATAGGAGATTTAAACAGAAATAAAGAGGAGAGAGAAACAGAGAGTAATGCAGGATAGCCTTGGGTGGGCCTGGATCCTTATTCATCAGCCCGGAGTTTTATTCAAAAGGGCTTTTTATAACAATGCTAAGAGGAGGAGCCAAAGAACCTCCCCCTTGCTAGATACAGCCAACTATAGACCCTTACAAACACCTGCTACTCAGGCCCGTGGTCCAATCAACCTCTTATTCAGTCCTGATGGGTAAAGCCACTAGGAAAACTTGGTCAACTCAAACAGGTAATGTCTGTCGTTAAGGTAATGTCTGTCGTTGAAGTTGAGATGTATTTCTTGTATGCAGCAGAAGGAGGGATCCTTTTTCCATATCCATTCTGTTAGCTTGTGTTTATTGGGGAATTGAGTTCTTGATATTAAGAGATGTTATTGAAAAGTGATTGTTAATTCCTGTTATTTTTTTTGGTTTGATGGTGTGTAGCTGGAAGTTTTCCTATGTCCCGCCTGGTCCTGCATCTGCTTAGACCCAAGTAAACGCACAGAGGCTTATATCAGTTATGAACTTGATGTCCTATGGCTCAAGCTTCTTGCCAGCTAGCTCTTATATCTTAAATTAACCCATTTCTAATAATCTATAAGTTGCCACATGGCCATGGCTTANTGATATTTTTACAAATTGCTTCTCCTGCCAGCAGCTCACAGCGTCTCCTTCCTCTCCTTTCTCCTCCAACTATCTTTCTTGGATTTTTCTGCCTGGCTCCATCCTGCCTTGCAATAGCCCCTAGCCATAAAGAATGGTTTATCTCTTGCTCCACCATCCTGATCCACCTGCAGAAATAATATGTCTGGGTATTGAAAACAATTCACCTTGCTTCCAGTGAAACCACAAAANGTAGCAGTAACTTCCTGGTAGCCAGCCACATATATGTGTATGTCTATATACATGCCTCTCAGCCCTGCTAGGCCAGCTCAACCTTAATTCCGTGGAAAGGTTGAGGTCCCTCACTGTTCCAAAAGAGCAGTCTCGGCCTATTGAGATTGAGTCTGTTTGCTTCTCTGATTCATTTGTCTTATACCACCTCAAAAAGATCATGTATATAGTGAGAACTACTGAGAAGAATAGAGAAGAGAGGAGAGAAGACTGACCTGTTTAGCAGCCTGCTAGCCACGCATAGAGCTCCAGGGTTCTAGATTTCATGATGGGCTTTTGGGGTTCAGCTGCCTTGAGACAGGCATGTTCCTGTAAGTAACTGTCCCCACTCCTATAAGTAATCACAGTAAACAAACTCATTCACCATGGTGACATCATTTGCTACTTTGGTTTATAATGTATTCCTTATCTGGGATGCATAGGCCCTTTGAAGCAGTGAGTAGACAGAGACCACCCCCTGTTCCCTGCTGAGTTCTTGTCTGTCCTTCATTCAAGAATGGAGTGGACAGATAGCTAAGGGGAAACAAANGCAAGTTTACTTTCTTAGGGGAACAAAAATTTGAACTAGAAACATCTTCCCTGCCTAGAGGTCATAGGTGTTCCACCTTTAAGTCTTTCTTGGGGTTCAGGGTGCCTCAATGAGAGGCCACAGTAGTGCAGCCCTATGCTTTCAGAGGGTCTCAGGGTGCAAGCCCAGAGCAGGCCCTTGTAGAGCATGACTGCAGGTCACTGACACAGGTATCAAGAGTAGTCTTCTGCTCCAGCACATCCTGAAGGCTAGAGTTACAGGTCCCTAGTGGCTAAGACAGGGGCCTTCTGCCTTCAGTCTGTCTCTCTCTGGTCTGAATCCCTGCCAGAGACAGAAACCTCAGGTTGAGGAGCCTGCCAGTGGGTCTCGCTTAAGGAGCCGGGGCAATGCTGAGGCTGGGAGTGCTGAAGTTTTCCTCTTTTCTTCTCCATCCAGTTCCAAGGCAAAAATGGGTTTTATTCTCAGATTAAATCAGAACTGGCAGTTTTGGCTCCTAGACTCTGGGCTGTTGATTCTTTCGGTAAATTTCTGCTTTGGAGACCTGCAGAAACTGAGTTTGCAGAATAACCAAGATGGGGAATAAGGCACCAAAGGAAGAGTTGTGAGGTACTGCATAGACACAGTGAAACCCCACCTGTGTTCTTATATGTGAGACATCCCTACCCTATACCTCTCATACCCTTCCATCATTTAGTTTCCATAGAGCCTTCCAGTATGGCCCCATGTGGCTACACCTGAGTGTACTACACCATATATGCAGTGCCTATCTGTGTGATATCTCACCTGTGTGGCTCTCACTTTTGTGGTTTCTTAACTATTAGCTCCCTCCCATGTGATCTGTAGCTGTTTGTGTCATATCTCTTGAAAGGACCAAGCAGATGCCACAACAGGCTGCTCAGTGTGCTCTCAGAGATCAGGCCTCAATTTCAGTTTCCTGAGACTTGAGCAAGCAGTTTCTGGGAGGGCTATGACATAGTCCTTGCGGTAGCTCCCTTTCTGCACGTACTCTGACTGCTCAAGGTTCAGCCAGTTGTTTACTGTCTGGGACCCCTCACCAACTTAGAGCTATGTGCATGGGT
Organism: Neotoma lepida; assembly: GCA_001675575.1. Classification (NCBI taxonomy): domain Eukaryota; kingdom Metazoa; phylum Chordata; class Mammalia; order Rodentia; family Cricetidae; genus Neotoma; species Neotoma lepida. Next base: position 48,692 of record LZPO01076501.1, read on the forward strand.
CAATGTGAACATGTGAGGCCAGCCAGCCTCCACAGCAGCTCAAGGACAGAGCCTGGGCCACTGAGTCAGCCCCACAGTCAGTACATGTGAGGTCAGCCAGCCTCCATGGCAGCTCAAGGACAAAGCCTGGGACTTGTTCAGGCCTGCCCAAAAGTGATAACTGTAACCCCCAACCAGTAAATTCAAAGGATACACACCCTCACCCAATCATATGACGCAAAGGCCTGTATCACTCTTCTTGTGGTTTTTGCCTTTAAAAAGCTAGCCTCACAAAGAAAGAGTAACTCCTCCCCTGCCTCCCTGCACCGAGAGTTGGTGGACGAGTTCCCTGCCTTGGCTTGTACTATGTGTCTGCAATAAACCTTGCTTTTGCATTCTGGACTCCTTAAGTCTCTGGTGGTCTCTTTGAGGGTCTTAACCTGAGCACAACATCTCTGTGACTGCTCATCTGTGTGGCTCCTGTCTGTACATATGACACCTATACATTTCCATATCTGTGTGGCTCCCCTTGTGTCTATGGGGTTTGCATCTACATGTCTCCCACCTAGGTGACAGGATAGTGTCAGTGCTCTGATCATGGAAGTGGGTACTACTGGCTCTGGACATGACCCTGTGGTTTCCTTTGTTCCCCACAATTCTCAAATTGAAGTGAGGTGACAGGGGATGTTGTATTGGTTGGAATGTCTTCAGGGACAGGAAGCCTTCTGGAGAGTACTTGTGCAGGGTGACGTTTTCCAAATCCGCCTCCAAATTTTCCAGCTCGCTCATCCAGTCTTTCTTTCCATCTTGGGCAGCCTGCACTGGTACTCTGTTTTTCACTTCCCTCTGAAGAGCCTTCTCCTCTGGGCTCAGGTACCTGAGGCACTGCTGCTTGTGAGCCTGCAGTGCCCTGCCCACCTTGAACCCTGCTGCCAGTAAGCCAGTACCAATAAGAGCTGCATTATGGCCAGGAAGCATCTTTTATTCCTTTGCTTTCTTATATGCTATTCTACACTGTNAACTCTTATTTCAGGGTTTTTAAGTTGGTTACCTGACATGGTTTCCTGTGGAATGTTTTGTTTCTCTTTCTGTTAAAAATGTCACATCTATTTTGTGTGTATGGATGGAAATGTGGCTACTACATGCTCGTTTCTGACTGGCCTCGGATGTCTGAGTGTACGTGTTCTGTGTGTCAGCCACTGCTATTAGCAAAAAATTAACTTAAAACTTGTAACTCCAAATTAAAACTGCTCTGGGAAACAATAGGTGGTCTGCTGCCACCTTAATTAAGTACATGTGGGCAGCCACCGTTTTGACTAAAGATGGAGAAGAGTGAGGTCATATGACTTCATCACCATCTTAAATAAAGGTGACCACATGGAATGGGTCCACCAAGAGATAATAGGTCTCCAAAATACTTTAGATTAGGATGGATTTCTATGTGATAATTCCTGTCCTGTCCTAAAACAAGGTTTATAAAAGATATGATTTAAAACAATGCAGGTTTAATGAGATATTAAAGCTGCACCTCCATGCATTCATGCACAGGGATGGATCTTGCTAGCAGCCAGATTTTGTAACATAAGAGTAATCCCCTTACATTGATTTTAAATTGTTTACACTGTTAAAACTGGGTTTTGCCTTCTAGGGATAAACTGCTTATACCAGCAGATCCTCAAACACTTCGGAGATCTGAGAATATGGTATTTAATTTTTTAAAAAAGCCTCTCATTATAGAGACATGGCAGCTCCTTGTAGAACCCTGTATCTCCTCCAAGGAAGATAGATGGCCACAGAAGAACTTCCACCTGGAGTTCGTTTTAAATGTAGCAAAGCCAGACATGGAGTGGAAAACTTCTTGGCACCTTAACTGCTGCCAAGACCCTGTCCAGATTGTGACCAAGCAGGACACTGGGGAACTGATTGCCCCACTTTNCCAAGACAAGGTAGGCAGGTCTCCCCCAAATTCCTACTCCACAGGAAAGTCTGTCAGATCTTCTGGGCTTGGTAGTTGAAGAATGATAACTGCCTTGGGACTTTTGTCCCCTAGGACCCCAGAGAAACCTGGGATAGCTGCCTAGGTAGCTGGAAGGCTGTCTCACTTCTGCTTACTCAGCTGAAATTTATCCTGATGGTGTTTGGTGACTAGGGTACTGATAAATTTACCAGTTTAACAGCTCTCCTCCTGACCCTCCATGTCTACCACCACCTTGGTAGCTCATTAGTTCATTAGTTAAGTTTCCTGTTAAAAATACAGATAGGTTTGAAATGCCAACTCCTCTCCATCTGGAACAGGTAAGCATTAAACAGTAGGTATGGAAGCCTGCAGGCATGTTCAACTCTGTTCCTCCTCCCTCGTGCCTCAGCCTCCCTCCCTCCTTCCTCCTTCACTCTCTCAATCTCTTTTGTTCAGTAAATTTCCTTTGGTTGTCTTCTAAGTATAGACTCAAAGGTGTGTTTCATTGGCTAAAACCAGGCCTTAGGAAAAATGATCATACCTTTTAACTCAAAGGCAGCCTTTGCTATGACACCAAGGTATAAACCTGTTTATATCAGCTGTTTTACAGGCACCTGCAGATTTCTGGGGAAAGAGTTCTGCTACTCTATCATGAAATCTGACCTGGTGGAAATTAATATCGATCCCCCTCTTCGACCTCACTCATCTTCGAGCCCATATTTTACAGGTCCACTCTTCCTACTAGATATGTGCCAAGGCTAATCTGCAGGGGGCCCTCTAGATATGCCAACCCCTGCACCAGTTCCAAAGACACCAACTGGGCAAGTCCTGACAGGTTGACTTCACCCACATGCCCACTCATAAAAAGCTCTGTTATCTCTTAACACTTATTGACACCTTTACAGGATGGATGGAGACACTTCCCACATCCAAGGAAGCAGCAGATGTGGTGGCTCAGGTACTCCTAGAACACATCATCCCTTGATTTGATGTGCCATCCTCTCAAGCTCCTGGGACATCAGTGCTGGTACCATCTCTTCAGGCTCAAATGGGCAACTATCCAGGATAGATGGTCTGTCAAGCAACTGGGACCCTCCAACCTCTTGTTTTCCAAATCGTACCAATGAAGGGCCTAACTGCTCTTCTGCCTTGCCCATTCATCTTTGTCAGTACAACCAGGACACATCTCTGGTCCATTCTTCCTGGCAATCTCCACTTCCCCATAGCTAGTCCCATTCATAGCATCAGTGAAAACAACCTATTTTTTCTCCTAGCAACTTGCCTTCTCTGCTTCCTCAAAAGACAGATCCCTGAGGCCTCCAGGATGGCAGTTAACTGAATGCTTCTTCACCCCTATCTCCTGCTGAGCGTGAGCCCACTGACTCCCAACTCTCCCTCCCTATGTTGTCCCATGCCAGCAGGAAGTAGACAGAGTTTAACTGATGCTCATATATCCAAGAAGGGATGTTCCATTGGAAGCTCTGCCTCAGCTCCCTCTCCTCCTTCTCCAAACCCTGCCCTTATCAGAAAGCCCACCAAGCAGTGACTCCTTCCCTGGAGCTGCTCAAGAGTGTGCCTACAGGGTATTTAAGCTCTGGTCCATAGACCTGCCATGTGATTTCTCTTGCTTCCTTCTCCGGAGATCACCTGGGAGTGCTTTTCTCAGATTAAACCTGGTCTTATTAATTCAGCTTGAATTGACTTATTGCATTGGCAGAGAAACCCATTACTGGGGATTCAAAATACTTATCACTCTGTACAGTGATCTTTGAACTGGGAACTGTTCTCTCTGACTGTATCATATATTCACCATTTTCATAGAACCAGCTGTGTCTTCCTGCTAAAGATCCTTCTGTGAACTCAGAGAATGTGTGTCATAGCTCTGAACCTATCTTTATCATCCTCTCTCCTTTTGGTGGACATGGAACACACTGGGAGAGGGAATTCCATTCCCTGGCTCCAAAGGCTTCTAGCCATATCATAATGCAAAACTGCTTTCAGTTGAACTTCAAGAGTTTCCATAGTCTACCACAGTCTCGACAATGTTTAAAAGTCTAATGTTCAAAGTCTCTTCTGAGATTCATGCAATCTCTTCACTGTAATCCCCTATAATAATCAAAATAAAAAACTGATCACATACTTCCAGCATACAATGTTGTGGGCTGGACATTACCATTCCAATACATAGGGAAAGGAGCACAGTGAGGAAATACTGGACCAAAGCAAGCCTGAAAACCAGCTGGGCAAGCTCTGAACTCTGCATCTCCATGTCTGATGTCAAAAAGCTCTTCAGATCTCCAACTGATTTCAGCTTTGCTGACTGCAACATACTTTTTCTGCTAATCTGGTTCCACTCCTTGTTAGAAGTTTTCCTCGGCACGTATCCCACAGCTCTGTTATCTCTAACATCTTGAGGTCTCCAAAGGCAATCCAGGATTTACCTTCACAGTTTCATGAAATGACATCTCTGGCCTCCATTCAGGGACACCCCTGACACATACATGCCTGGTCTTNGTGACTTTCCTTAGTTGTGTAGGGCAAATTCCACAGCCTCTTCTATCCTTAACTCCAGAACCAGGTGGCCTAAGCTGCCAAGTTCTGCTGCTTACTGGGTCTGGGACATGTTCCCCCAGTTCAATTACATCTTCACCAGCTTTCTGCTTTCCCTAAGTTTCATCACTGCCTAACCTTGGGTGTCCTGGAACTTGCTCTGTAGACCACAGTGGCCTCAAACTCAGAGATCTGCCAACCTCTGTTTTCTGAGTACTGGGATTAAAGATGTGCACCACTGCACACAGCTCTAAGCTTTTCTTTAATTCCTTTTCACAAGTTGGAAACTTAGCTGGGTGGAATCTTGCCCTGAAGTCATCACTCCCTTTATTTCATTTCTTAATCTATTTATCTCCTTGAACACAGGATTTAGCTCAATTCCACTTCCTGGTGCCCCTTTTCTCAATCTGTACATTTTATATTTTTATTTGCTCAGCTTGCTCCTTTTCATTATAAATCTTCATCAGAGTTAACACTAATAAGCACACAACAAAGTCTATACTAGTCTGTTTGGAGATTTCCTCTGCCAATGTAAGTAATCTGAAACTCTTTACTATAAGCTCAGGCAGACTCTTTGAACAAGGGAAAAAAGCAGCCACTTTCTTCCCCAAAGTATCACAAGAATGATCTCTAGGCAACATACTATAATTCTTCTCTGAAACCTCTTGAGCCAGGTCCATCCAGTTCATCAGATCACACTCAGCAGCAGCATCTTCCATGCTCCTATGACTATGGCCCATTAAGCAGCACTTAAAGCATTCAACTGCTTTTTTAACCCAAAGTACCAAAGTCCAAATTTCTCCAAACAAAAACATGAGCAGGCTTATCACAGCAATACTCCAGGCCCTGGTACCAAATTTTGTCTTAGGGTTTCTATGCTGTGAAGTCACACCATGACCATGGCAACTCTTATAGAGGAAAACATTTAATTGTGGTGGCTCACTTACATTTCAGAGATTCAGTTCATTATCATCATGGTGGGACATGGTGGTGTGCAGGCAGACATAGTGCTGGAGAAGTAGCTGAGAGTCCTACATCTTGCAGGCAATAGAAAGTAGTCTCCAACAAGGACACATATACACCAACAAAGCCACAACTCCTAGTAGTGCCACTTCCTTTGGGGGCCATTATCTTTCAAACCACCACAGTTCCCTTCCTGTTAACAAACTGTCTTTTATATGTCAGGGAGAATCCCATCTCCACAGCAGCCCAGGACAGCACTAGAGCCTTGGTCCTGAAGAGCATGAAACAACCCCCTTTCTGGGTAAGCCAGCTTACCCCAGTTCACCCTCCTGTATCCTCACCTTCTTCTCTGATTCTTCATAAAGAGGTTAGGCAGGCAATTGTGGCTTACATAGTCTATGGCATCAATCAGGTAGGTTGTCTTGGGCTTCCTTGGGGTCTAGTGAAACAAAGAGAGGTGAGAGCTGAGAAAGAAGTACAGGAAGATACTGAATTCTCCAGGTTCTCCTGGTACTGCTCCTGGTATGAACATTTGGGTGCAGGAATCAGGATTGGCCTGAGAAATGACACAGCAGAACAAAAGATATATTTGAATGATGGATTACATCACCCTGCTATGGGAGATAAGACAACCAACCCATCCGAGGACTCAGACAGAGGCAACAGTCCTTGACTGTAGCTATTTTAGTTGATGAATCTCTTGAAGAGTGGTTGGTGACAGTCAGCAAACTACATAGCTCAGTCTTGGGTACTCCCCTTTAAAGCACCAGGTGACAAGGTTCCATCTGGTGTGATTGACAACCTCATGTATCTAGAATCTGGTGTTTCTGATATATATGAAATGTTCTCAGTGTCATAGTTATTTATTGTCACACAAAAATTTCTCATCACTTTGTGCTTCCAGCTATGCTGGCAGAGGGAGGCTGTTAATTTGTATAAACAAGATGCTTTCCTGTCATTTTTCTCAAAATAGGGTAATTCAAGTTAAGACAGTCACTATGTAATGGATTAACTCAAGGCTAGGTCCAGCCTGAATGTTGATAGTGTCTGCAACATGGAGGAGGCTGGAGCATCCCTGCCTGGTGTCCTCACCAGGCTGCATCCAGAATGCTGACTGCTCTCGAAACCTCTACCAGACAAGTGAGTTCACAACTGTTCAGTTCAGCCTCATTCAACCTGTCATGACATCAGCACAAGTAACTAGATTCTTTACTGC
>LZPO01076502.1:7858-18387 GCA_001675575.1 Neotoma lepida
TGTTTCTTGTCACCTCATCCCCTGTCTCTCCTTATAGAGGTAAAAGACCAGGAGAAGTTANTGAGAAAGTTAAGATAAAATTAAGTGAGGTTACTTTAGAAGAATTTAGAACTAAGGACAGATGAGATACCATGGCTGAAGACTGGAGAGAAGTCATCCATCCTGAGCTCACTTTTCTTTATACTCTAGAAGAAGAGACTATTGGCTAACTGTAGCTGACATCTAGATGGCCAGCGTGACTTTTAAAGTAGTCCACACATGTATTCCTCCAAGGACAGGTAGCTTGGGTAGGAGAGTGTGGTGAGTTTATTAGAGTAAAAGAAGTCAACTGGTGCAATGCATTCATTTTGCTCTTCAGTACTCATTTCTTCTGACTACATGAAAGTCCCCAGTAAAAGGTTGGTCAAGTAAATATTCCTACATGTTGTTATAGACTTAGGCTCATTTCTCCCTAGTATATAAAATGAAAGCAATTCACTATACAGAGCACCAAAGACAAATGTGAAGATATAAATATGAAAATAAAGCGCATTCACATTTTTNGTGCTTATTTTCACCTCCCTTCCCCTGGAGTCCTTGTCATAGATGAAGTTTCTCACTCTTTAGAAAATGAGCATCCTATCTGTTTAGGATATAGATTGCTGTTCAGAGATATAATATATCTATTAGATATTTTTATTCTCAAGTATTATATGTGTTTAAATTCGCAAAGCTTATCTAAATAGAAAAAAAATAAAGACATAGATTAAAGTACTATTTTTTCAGGTATAGAAAATTTGATTGAGTTTTTTTTTCAAACATTTATAATTACTGAGAATTGAGTGTAGCAAATGTTGCAGTCATGGCAATCTGATACATTTAAAATTTTGTTCAAAGAATATATTAATATTGGAAAAGTTTACATGAGGAAGGACNTAAGAAGGTGAGGGAAAGGAAAGCAGTTATGGTATTAACCAAATGAGGGCTATATGAAGAGCCATAATCTATGCTAAAATTTAATTAGTGGGCTGTTAAAATACATGTGATGTGGAAAAGGATGAATAAATATCAATACTGGAAGTTCAATAATTAAGAACGAATGGGGGGAAAGGTGCTAGGTAGAAGAGACAGTTATGAGTGAATTGACCAAAACTACAGAACTTCAGAAAAACCCTATGAAACACACTAGTTAGTAAACTAAATTCAAAATATAGTAAAAAAAAAAAGTGTTTGAATGGAATTATCCTGGATGGGTGGACAATATCTTGCCCAGGACACATGAGTTGTTAAGTGGAAATCATAGATCAAGGCATGGATAACTCCCTGTAAGTTATTATTCAGGTGAGCCCTTAAAGTCTACANAATAACACAGGGTGTAGCTAATGCCATGAGTTATTGCTGAGTACACATATTTTGTTATCGGCTGTAGAAATCCTAAACCAACCTGGAGACTTCTTGGTCTGCTGCTTTCATACTCTTGGAAGGTGTTCTCCAGACTACTTGGGGGAGAAAAAGTAACTATTACCTTGCTCAGGTTGGGTGTGTGTGCTACCGTTTTGACCTGTGATGCAAGATGTATCCACTGGTACAAGAGTTGCTGTGTAACTTAGTGCTTTCTGATTGAACTTGATGCATCTTTCACAGGAGGGAACTTCATGGCTGCTCCTGTAATCTTGATTAAAATCCCATACCTGGGAGAAAGCAGAAAATAAAATAGAAACCACTCCTGTTACATTGCTAAGTGGTTGTGCTATCAAATTACCCTCCAAATCCTAATGTTAATACTTATAGACTTGGGTTGCTGTCAACTTCCTTAAGAAAGTCTCTCTTGCAGAGCATAGCTGTCAATGCAGGTACATGTATCTGAGCTCTGAGAATAAACGATTGAGTGTTCAGCAATAAATGGGACATCTTTATCACAGCTTCCTTGTTAAGTCCCAGGAAATATAGCAGAAAAAAATCCAAAGGTGAAAAAAATGTAAGAGTTGGAGGATAAGGTGGAGGACATTAAGGTTCTGTCTTTTGAACATGACAAGGCTAGCATCCATGCATAAAATTTNAAAAAAAAGGAAAACTGTTAACAAAAATTTTCCAAAAAAGTATTCACTATTTTTACACACTAGATTTAGGAAATCACAGGACAACCTTTATTGAAAAAAANCCTCTTTTGTCTAATTTTCAAAAATTAATTACAAGCATATTTTACTTGTCATGGTGAATTCATATTCATAGATTATTTTTATTAGTTACAAAATAGAAGGGAAAGCTTGAATAGATTATTTAAAAACTCTGATGTATGTCAAAATTTAGCATATCTACAGTTATATACAAGGTCATTTCTAATATTCATATACAATATATAATTTATAACTTATATGTAAATTTTAAATTCATATAGGAAACTGATTACATTATTTTATTGAAAGTGTCATATAAATACGATTTGGAATAATAGTCACTGATTCCTAAGTGTATGACAGTGACATTTCCAACCTTTAGACAAAAGATATCATACATAAAGTCTACATTCCATTTTGTAAAATGGAAATAATTAATACTTCAGATTTAAGTGAGTCTACTTGAGATTTTACTTTCTTTGTATATGAAAATAATTCACTAATAAATCTGTCACTGGTTCTTCATGAGGCTGCATTCTAGACATTTTTAATTAGGGTTTCATCTACAGATAGCAATTTCAATAAAATGCTTAAAATAGGTATAGTAGGGAAAACAACTCCTGTACAAATTACAGGAGCCTAAGACCTGAAAGATAGGCAGGAGATCTGTCTAGAAATTTGGACTTCTAGAAATGACTTTGCTATTGCACGTATGAACCCTCACAGCTTTATTTCCTGTGTAAGACCTGTATAAGAAGAAACCAATTTTAAAATTGGAGCACAGATCAGAACAACATTGAAAATGGCCCACTGGTTCCTAAGGNGCTATTGACTGTTGATTATTTCTGAGAAAATAAGAGTTGCTTTATTGAAAAAATATTCTGTTTAACTTTTTAAAGTTTATGTTTACTTATGCACCTTNCTTGTATCTGCCTTCTGAAGGTCAGAAGAGGGAGGTAAATCCCCTGGAACTCGAGTCACAGGACGTAACAACATGTCTGATCTCAGTGCTGGGAACTGAACACCTATCCTTCATAAGAGCCACCAGTGCTCTTAACTGCTGAGCCATCCCTTAGCAATGTGAGTCACTTTTCTTGGGGGAATGCACTGGTAGGTGGTCTAGTCCTCAGTGAATAGTCCCATATACAGGTACATATGGGCAGCACTAACTGGATTCATGGATTATTAAAAAATATTAAAGCAAGGATATGAACTTTGGAGGAAGTTTGTCAGGAGAGAAGGTGTTGTGGGTATATAGACTAAGGATACATTTTAAACGTGCATGAAAACTTTCAAGAATAAAAAGAAACATTCATGAAATATTCAGTAATGTCTGTAAATGAAGTGTGTGTGTGTGTGTGTGTGTGTGTGTGTGTACTATCAGGCACAAATGTGATAGTATAGCACACAAGACTGTAATATATACTTGAGCAAATAAGAGCATATCACATTGCATAGACACTATTGAACAGTTTAAACATACATGGGTCAGATGACAATGTTTGTGTTATGTTTTATAATTAATGATCTTGGTTTTGTAGTATACAAACTATAAAATTACTCAGTAAATCCTTCTCTTGTCAACTTTAAAGAGTTGTAGGTGTCAATAGTTCAGTTTCAAATTAACCTACAGACAATTTTCTGTTTGTAATGTGTTTTTATTTATATTGCCTTATCACTTTGATTTTTTCATTTAAAATAGGATAGACAAAACAAGTAATATGAAACATATTAATAATGAAACATTTGGTTTGATAATTTCATTTAATAATTAAATACTGGTAAAAGTACATTTTGTTGTTTATGCTCATTGGTAAATAAAGGAATGTCAACTAAACAAATAGAAGATTGACATTTCTTACCAAGAGCTCTAAAAGACACAATGACAAAATTGCTTATCATTTAGGAAAAATCTTTCTGTTTTAACAGTGTTTATGGATACAATTTGACACATCATTTAAAGAAAGCAATGAGGAAAATCACTTGAGGCCATGACATATTTTACATCAGTACACTTTTGCTCCTACAAACAGCCTGAAATAACACAATAACTTTGGACAGAGAAGTTTAAGCTAAGTAGAAGAGATTTTGAAAAGCTTGTGACATTGAAAAATTAATTCTAGACTAATTTATGTTGAGTCCATGAACTTCATCAATTTGAGGGTGTAGGCAAGAGGATCCAGTACATATGTTCATCTCTACCTATNGAGCAAGTTCTAGACTAGACTAAGTTAAATAGGATAATACATAGAAGTATTAATTTATTTCAAATATTGATTTTCTATCTTAATAGAATAATGTGAAAACAGTAATATACTAAACATTTGGTATGGAAATAAAAGGATATTCAGTGTTATTTGTCTTTTGGCTTTTGTTGGTAACATTTTTATCTTACTGTGTCCATCTGTTCTCTAGCATCTAAATCTGTTTTAACAATTAAAACTGAATATACTATGCTACCATAGAAATATAAATGACATTTATTAATTGTTTCTCTCAGTGTCTGTGCTACTGGTGTTGTATTTAGGAAGTGGTCTCCTGTGCCAATGCGTTCAAGAGTATTTCCTACTTTTTCTTCTATCAAGTTCAGCGTTGCTGGATTTATGTTGAGGTCCTTGATCCACTTGGACTTGAGTTTTGTGCATGGTGACAGATATGGATCTATTTGCAATCTTCTACATGTTGACATCTAGTTATGCCAGCATCATTTGTTGAAGCTGCTTTCTTTTTTCCATTATACAGGTTTGGCTTCTTTGTCAAAAATCAGGTGTTCATACATGTGAGAGTTAATGTCAGGGTCTTCAATTCAATTCCATTGGTCGACATGTCTGTTTTTATGCCAGTACCAAACTGTTTTCACTACTATGGCTCTATAGTAGAGCTTGAAGTCAGGGATCGTGATGCCTCCAGACATTGCTTTATTGTAAAGGGTTCTTTTAGCTATCCTGGGTTTTTTGTTGTTCCATATGACGTTGAGTATTGTTTTTTCCAAGTCTGTAAAGAACTGTGTTGGGATTTTGATGGGGATTGCATTGAATCTGTAGATTGCTTTTGGTAAGATTGCCATTTTTATTATGTTAATTCTACCTATCAATGAGCACAGAAGATCTTTCCATTTTCTAAAATCTTCTTTAATTTCTTTCTTCAACGACTTAAAGTTCTTATCATACAGATCCTTCACTTGCTTAGTTAGAGTTACCCCAAGGTACTTTATATTNTTTGTGGTTATTGTAAAGGGCGATGTTTCTCTGATTTCTTTCTCAGCTTTCTTATCGTTTGTATAAAGGAAGGCTACTGATTTTTTTGAGTTAATCTTATATCCTGCCACATTACTGAATGAGTTTATCAGCTGTAGGAGTTCCTTGGTAGAGATTTTGGGGACACTTATGTATACTATCATATTGTCTGCAAAGAGTGAAAGTTTGACTTCTTCCTTTCCAATTTGTATCCCTTTGATCTCCTTTTGTTGTCTTATTGCTCTAGCTAGAACTTCAAGTACTATATTGCATAAATATGGGGAGAGTGAGCAGCCTTGTCTTGTTCCTGAAACTGGAAAGCTTTTGTAAGGCAAAGGACACGGTCAGTAAGACAAAATGACAGCCTACAGAATGGGAAAAGATCTTCACCAACCCCACATCTGACAGAGGGCTGATCTCCAAAATATATAAAGAACTCAAGAAACTAGACATCAAAATAGGTAACAATCCAATTAGAAAATGGGCTACAGATCTAAACAGAAAATTATCAACAGAAGAATCTCAGATGGCTGAGAGACATTTGAGGAATTGCTCAACATCCCTAGTCATCAGGGAAATGCAAATCAAAACGACTCTGAGATACCACCTTACACCTGTCAGAATGGCTAAGATCAAAAACACTGATGACAGCTTATGTTGGAGAGGATGTGGAGCAAGGGGAACACTTCTCCACTGCTGGTTGGAGTACAATCTTGTACAGCCACTTTGGAAAGCAATATGGCGGTTTCTCAGAAAACTGGGAATCAATCTTCCTAAAGACCCAGCTATACCACTCTTGGGCATATACCCAAGGAATGCTTAATCATACCACAGGGACACATGCTCAACTATGTTCATAGCAGCATTATTCATAATAGCCAGAACCTGAAAACAACCTAGATGCCCCTAAACTGAAGAATGAATTAAGAAAATATGGTACAACTGAAGAATGGATTAAGAAAATGTGGTACATATACACAATGGAGTACTACTCAGNAGAGAAAAACAATGACATCATGAAATTTGCAGGCAAATGGATGGAACTAGAAAATACCATCCTGAGTGAGGTAACCCAGACCCAGAAGGACAAACATGGTATGTACTCACTCATAAGTGGATACTAGATGTAAAGCAAAGGATAACCAGACTGCAATCCACAGCTCCATGGAGGACCCTAGGAAGGACTCATAGACTGTGCCCATTGCAGAACTGGATGAAATCCACATGGGTAGACTGGGGGTGAGGGGGAGGAATGGAGANCAACAAGATGGAGGATGTGAGCATAGGGGAACGGGAGGTTAGAGTTGGAACAGGGACACAGTAAGAGAGCAAGGAAAGAGATACCATGATAAATGAAGACATCATGGGAATAGGGAGAAACAGAATGCTAGGGAGGTTCCGAGGAATCTGCAAGGATGAACCCACCTTGGACTACGGGAAATAATCGAGAGGGAGCCTGTACTGCCATACCCCATTGAGTATTCACATAGATGAATACCCTATCTGTCAACACAGAGCCCTGATCCGGAGACTGATGGAGGCAGACGCAGAGATCCACAGCCTGGCACCAGGCCGAGCACCAGGAGTCCAGTTGATAGAAGAGAGAGGGGCTTCTGTGAGCAAGGTACAATGGGATCATGATGGGAAGGTATACAGAGATGGCCAGCCAAACTAGTGGAGATGCATGAACTGTCAACCAATAGCTGAGGAGCCCCCAGGAGCCCTCTCCCAAAGACATATGGGAACAGATGCAGAGATCACAACCCTGCGACAACCCGAGCCCCAGGAGTCCAGTTGTTATGAGAGAGGAAGAATGGTATGAGCAAGGGACATAGAGAACATGACTGGAAAATGTACTGAGATGGCCAGCCAAACTAGTGGAAACGCATGAACTGTGGACCAATAGCAGTGGAGTCCCCATGGTGCTGGTCCTGTCTCTTATACACATCTAGATGTGTATAAGAGACAGGAGGGAGGAGAGGGGGTTCTGTGGTTGGTATGTAAAATAAGAAAATCTTTTAATAAAAAAAGGAATATAAATGACATAATTTTATTAAAAGTAAATATAATTTTCATTATAATTTCCTATCAAGAAAAGATCTAAATGCATGAGATTTTCTATAAAAATCACTGAATCATAGAATGATTTTAAATATACAAAATAGTTTTAGTAATTCTTTGAGAATTTAATGCATGGATGTAGTATATTTTGATCATTTTCCCCTTATTCTTCCATGTATTTCTACCCAGATGCACCCTCACCTCCAACCTCACTCACTGCCAACTTTCTGTCATATATATAATGTGTGTGTTTCATATACCTGACATGAATGTGTACTATATAATAACATGTGTCACATTAATTCATATATGTGTCATATATGTGATATGTTTGTCATGTAAATGATATATGAATTTCATGTATGTTAAATATGACATGACATGACATATATATATATATATATATGTATACATACATACACAATTTATGCCCAACTTGTGCTTCCTGTAAATTCATGAATACAGGTCAAGCTAACAGAATGTGGTCAATGTACTAGGGGCCATACCCTTAGTATACTGACAATCTTCTCCAAGAAGTCAGCAACTATCCATAGCTCCACAGCTAGGGATGTAGGTTCTTGAGTCCTTTTACCCGCCATGCTGGAATATTTACTTGCTTGTTCATGTGCAAGACTTATGCAGGAAACCAGAACTGCTGTTAAGTGAGGGGATTCTTTGGTTCTTTCAGGTCATATTGCTATCTTTTTTTCCTGCAATGGTCCCTAAGCTTTGTTGGTAGGAATGTATGATTGATGTTTTATTCGTGGTTTTGCATTCTACAGACCTCTTATTCTTCGCGTTTTGCCCAGTTGTTATGTGTCTGAATAGTTGCCATACACTACATATAGAAACTTCATTGATCTGGTCTGTGAGCTTCACTAATCTGTGGATATAGAAATGAGAATTTCAAGGGAGGTTTGATACTGTCTCTAATTTAATGAAATAATGGTGGGGGGTTCATCCCTGGAGNCTATGAACTCACCAAACATTAATTCTTGGTCAGATTTGTCATAGTGGCCATATGTTTTTCCTGTGGAACAGTTCTTACATCCAATCACAAAGAATTTGGCTATCTCTGTAATGTTTACAACATTATTATACCCATATTCATAAATTGCCATGCCTGTCATTGTTGTATCACACTGAGTTCTCAGAACTTTTAAAGGGATATAATCTTTTAGAATATGGTTATCTATATTTTTGGATATTTACCCACTAAATAGATGAAACAAATATAATAAACAATATATACTGTTATGTTTACAGCAAATTGCTTTATCTGTTAGTTGAACAAGTACAAACTAGGCTTGAAGTCCCTAAATAATTACATAAACAGAATATTGTTTGTGGACAGATTGTATGTTTCAGCTTTTTCTGGGATTAGTCTTTAGCCCTTCAGGATAGCAGCCCTCTTAATTTTGGCCATATTTTGATCATCTGTTTAATGCTGAGGTTTGAATCAATAATCTCTAAAATCCTTTTCCTTTGTGACATTAATTGGTTTGGAATGAGTCTTGGAGCAGATGGATTGGGTGCTGCTATGGACTGTGATTCTTAAGATAATTAGGTAATGAGAAGGAGAGCTTTTGAATGGGATTAGTGGCCCCTATGAGACGCAAGGGCTTGCTTTTACACTCTCTCTGTTTTCTTCCATATGAGAACACAGGATAATTTTTTTCTCTCTTTAAGCCAGGAATGAACTGTCATCCTTTTCAAATAGTAAGGAGAAAAATGTGTATGTTCTTTAGCACAAGAAGTTGCTAAAACTAAATGAAAATAAAACAAGACCTGAAGAATTCTTGAGGAGATAAATCCAGTTCTGTCTTCTTAATGACCTGAGCCTTGCTTGATTTGCAAACAGAAAGCAAAGGTGACTTAAGCTTTTCTCACTCTTGTGCATGACTATTAAAGAAAAAGATACCTAAAACCCAACCAATCAGAGGCACCCAACAAGCTGAGGCAGGCAGACACAAAAACAGCAAGTTAGACTCTATTTTATTTGGCCATACATCTGTCTTATGTAATACATTTTGAAACCTAGGACTATTATGTGTACATGTTATGTATACACATATATCTCCTCACCATGCACCTAACAACAAACGAATCCCATCTACATCAGCCTCCATATGCATCCAGCTCTAACAAATGAAATAAAATTTCCCTCCACTGACAATTACCAACTAATCATATATAGATAGCTCCTATTCAAATAAATTCCTGGATTTATGCAAGTATAAGTGGAGGTGGGAAGTGTAATGGTTGAACTGTCTTTTGGAGTATGTGGACTAAGGAAAACTGCATCCTCTGAATGAACTTTAGGTAGCATCCTCTGTTTCCTGTTTTATAGCTAAGCATTAATGAGTAAACTCATAATTAGATCAAATAGATAATGCAGAAAGACATATAGAGAAAAAAAATTTTCTCTAACTCAGCCCCAAGATTAACGTTAATAAACTCTCTTGCTATATCTGAGTTAAGTATGAATTATCAATTAAACAGCTTCATTGATTTCTTCATTTTGTGTTCTTAAAGAATTTGATTAAAATAAATTCTACATATGTATTAATAATTATCTCATTGTGGGAAAAGAGATAGGAATAAGGATGATACAGAAGTGAAANTGAAAAGAAATGAAAATAATTTATAAGATACTCCCAAAAAGAAAACTATGTTTAAAAGAAATGATGTTTAACTTAATTACTTACTTGCTCTTTTACAGCTTTTACGAATGAAACAAAGTCAACAATAAAATGCTTTATATGTATTTTTATAGACAATCTTCCACTTTGTGAAACATGGAATGAGTTTTGAAAACACAATTAACAGCTAAATAATCTTCTGTTATTAATTTTTCTACCAATGTTTCTATTTATTTAATTACTGTAAAAACATAGTTTATTAAAATAAAGGAAATGTGGGTTTTGTTACTAAAGAATTATTATATTTTCCCTTTTCACCAGAAAAATATTGACAAAAACATATAATTTTCACAGTATTGCACTTTGTTTAAATTTTGGGATAATAATAAAAAGCTATTATCAGCCACAAAACAATATTTAAAATTTAGATTAGTGGCTTTACATGCTATATTAATAATTCATATTAAGAAATCAAAGCATATATTGTTTATTAT